>JAODUO010002334.1:0-30332 GCA_025642075.2 Ridgeia piscesae
GATGGAGACTTTTTAAAAATTGTATATAATAAATGTGTTACATTAAATTCATTTCTGTAATTACTATATGTTTGGACATTTGTTTGTTACACCAATTGTGTCATGTCATGATTACTTGTATATTAATAAACGGGCCAACTGTGGCATATGGATAACCCAATGTTGGGCCAACAGTGGTGTATCATAACCCAACGTTGGCCCAACATTGGGCCAATGGTGGCACATCCATAAACCGATGTTGGCCCAACATTGAGCCAACGTTGGGCCAACAGTGGCACATCCATAACCCAACGTTGGGCCAACGGTGGCACATCCATAACCCAACGTTGGCCCAACATTGATCCAACGTTGGCCCAACATTGATCCAACGTTGGCCCAACGTTGGGCCAACGTTGGATTATAATTTGCCAACGTTGGCCCAACGTTGGCCCAACGTTGGATTATAATTTGCCAACGTTGGCCCAACGTTGCGCCAACATGTTGGGCCAACGAGGGGCCAACGAGCAAAATGACGTTGGCCCAACGTACGTTGCCAACGTTGGCCCAACGTAAAATGCCAACGTTGGCCCAACGTGGGTCTGCTATCTGAAAATTATAGGCCCCATAAAATGTATAGAAAAATCTATAGTTTTCTATAGAAAACTATAGGCCCTATAAAATCTATAGAAAAATGTATAGTTTTCTATAAAATCTATACTTTTCTATAGAATTTTCTATAGAAAACTATAGGCCCGTAACATCTATAGAAAAATCTATAGTTTTTCTATAAAATATTCTTTAGAAAACTATAGACCCCTTGCATGCTATAGAAAATCTATAGTTTCCTATATAATTTTACAGAAAACTGTAGATCCCATAAAGTCTATAGAAAAATATATAGAATTTTATAGAAAACTATAGAAAAATCTATAAATTTCTGTAGAAAACTATAAGCCATGTAAAATCTTTAGAAAAATCTATAGTTTTCTTTAGAAAACCATAGGCGCTGTAAAATCTATAGAAAAATCTATAGTTTTCTATAAAAAGCTATAGTTTTCTATAGAAAACTATAGGCCCCATAAAATGTATAGAAAAATCTATAGTTTTCTATAGAAAACTATAGGCCCCATAACATCTATAGAAAAATCTATAGTTTTTCTATAAAATATTCTTTAGAAAACTATAGACCCCTTGCATGCTATAGAAAATCTATAGTTTCCTATATAATTTTACAGAAAACTGTAGATCCCATAAAGTCTATAGAAAAATATATAGAATTTTATAGAAAACTATAGAAAAATCTATAAATTTCTGTAGAAAACTATAAGCCATGTAAAATCTTTAGAAAAATCTATAGTTTTCTTTAGAAAACCATAGGCGCTGTAAAATCTATAGAAAAATCTATAGTTTTCTATAAAAAGCTATAGTTTTCTATAGAAAACTATAGGCCCCATAAAATGTATAGAAAAATCTATAGTTTTCTATAGAAAACTATAGGCCCCATAACATCTATAGAAAAATCTATAGTTTTTCTATAAAATATTCTTTAGAAAACTATAGACCCCGTGAATTCTATAGAAAATGTATAGTTTCCTATATAATTCTATAGAAAACTATAGACCCCATACAATCTATAGAAAAATCTATAGAATTCTTTAGAAGACTATAGAAAAATATATAGTTTTCTATAGAAAACTATAGGCCCCATAAAATCTATAGAAAAATCTATAGTTTTCTATAGAAAACTATAGGCCCCATAAACATCTATAGAAAAATCTATAGTTTTCTATATAAGATATTCTTGAGAAAACTATAGACCCCTTGCATGCTATAGACAATCTATAGTTTCCTATATAATTTTACAAAGAAATACTATAGAATTCTATAGAAAACTATAGAAAAATCTAAAAATTTCTGTAGAAAACTATAAGCCCTGTAAAATCTATAGAAAAGTCTGCAGAATTATATAGAAAACAATAAGCCCCATAAAATCAATAGAAAAATCTATAGTTTTTTTCTATAAAATATTATTTAGAAAACTATAGACCCCTTGCATGCTATAGAAAATCTATAGTTTCCTAGATAATTTTACAGAAAACTGTAGACCCCATAAAATCTATAGAAAAATATATAGAATTCTATAGAAAACTATAGAAAAATCTACAAATTTCTGTAGAAAACTATAGGCCCTGTAAAATCTTTAGAAAAATCTATAGTTTTCTATAGAAAACCATAGGCGTGGGAAATTCTATAGAAAAATCTATAGTTTTCTATAAAAAGCTATAGTTTTCTGTAGAAAACTATAGGTCCCATAAAATGTATAGAAAAATCTAGTTTTCTATAGAAAACTATATGCCCCATAACATCTATAGAAAAATCTATGGTTTTTCTATAAAATATTCTTTAGAAAACTATAGACCCCGTGAATTCTATAGAAAATTTATAGTTTCCTATAGAATTCTATAGAAAACTATAGATCCCATACAATCTATAGAAAAATCTATAGTTTTTCTATAAAATATTCTTTAGAAAACTATAGACCCCGTGAATTCTATAGAAAATTTATAGTTTCCTATAGAATTCTATAGAAAACTATAGACCCCATACAATCTATAGAAAAATCTATAGAATTCTTTAGAAAACTATAGAAAAATCTATAAAATTATATAGAAAACTTTAGGCCACACACAATCTATAGAAAATTCTGTAGAATTCTATAGAAAACTGCAAAATTCTATAGAATTCTATAGAATTCTATAGAAATTCTATAGAAATCTATAGAAAATCTATAGTTTTCTATAGAATGTTTTGCCAAGGGTTGGCTGCATAATAGGTAAGCGATGAGATGTTGAGACGCCTACAACATCCCTTCATAGCCATCTTATGAAGACAGTGATACCCAATTGTGTAGACATAACATAGTATTCATGATGGTACATTTCCTACATTATTACATGTGTTGAATCAAAAGTGAACATACAGCAGTATTTACTGTTTTGGTGATTTATTAAAACAACTTTACACAGCATCATTATTATTATCATGAGTGATCATTTTATACAATTATCCTTAAATTGGTATATGGTACACAAGCTAAGATGCATGGGCTTATAAGCTTGGCATAATTGTGTGAAGCTAACTTGCTTTTTAACTAGCTATATTAATATTTATCAAAAAGGTAAGTTCTTCTATATCGCAGTATACAATCCTCGATCAGGACTGCTCACAGACAAAGCGCTCTACACTTTACTCCCTAGCAAACCTGTCAAATAGAACACCATTTCGACTTCTCTGAGTAGCGGCCCAGCGATGCTGCAATTAAAGCGCGAAGACTGTTTGTACACAATTATCTACCACTGTCTATAGCTAGATATTCTTTCATAACAATTATAGCTAAGTGAACTGGAGCAATGTAGAGTGAAACACCTTGCCCAACGTTTGACACGGCAGCACAACATTCAACCCAGGTCCTCTAAGTCGAGAGGCTGTCATAAAAGCCAATGCCCCGGGACACACTACACTACTATACTGCTGTTACCAATACTTCTTAAAAACAAAAGTAAAACTTTAAACTTCTCCTACCACTTCTCTTGAATTTAGTGTGACACTCGGCACCAAAGATAAAATAAGGTTATAGGTACGCGCATCTAGAGCAAACCGTGTCTGCAAGAAGTTAAATCTTCACAAATAAAGGAGTGAAAACTTTAAAGCCGTTTTTCTCAAATTAGTACATTTTGCATTTTCGACATTCAAATAGGTGTATCTCTGGAAATAATGTGACTATAAATAAAATTCAGGTATCATTATTTTCGTCTGAATCTGCTCTATCCAAATATATTTTCGAGAAGCGTCTCATTTTGGGATGGTGGGTCACACACACACACACGCGCACGCACACGCACGCACGCGCACGCACACGCACACGCACGCACGCACGCACGCACGCACGCACGCACGCACGCACGCACGCACACACACACACACACACACACACACACATTATAATATTATTATCGTCTCAACTTTATTGCGTGAGTTAGCTGTCTTATAAAAAAGTATAATAGTCAAGGGGCAACGAAGCCCAACGATAGTCCACCTACTATTTATAATATTAAGGAAGAATTTTGTAAATATTAATAATATAGCAGAACCTACGACCACATGAGTTGACATGGGTATGGGCGGCCTTTCCTTTTTTGTATTTATTGTCGTTTTCTTATTACTGTTAATGCATGCTCCCTGAGATTCACGTTTTACATATGTGTAGAGCTCGGCACACCAGACAGCGGAATGCAAGTCATATAATCGATGACACCGCTCATTAGTGAAATGTTGTCGAATTGATTATTTATTTCACTTAAATGAGGATGAAGGTTGGTAAATATAATGCTAGACGTGTCAATCGTTCACAATTTGTAATTCGGCATTTCGCCAATGCTGATAGTCCGCAGCACCTATTGATAACCGAGTCGATTGCAACCGACATGTCATGACTTCCGGTTATCTGTCAAAACAAAAATAATCATGATTACAAACATTTTACACGTAATATTTGAGTTTTGATCATAACAATAAGTCGATCGGTTATGTTTCTGTATTTAAAAGATGGTTATTCCTTTGAAAAATAGCCGATTATTAGAAAATAAGAAAGCACACTTCCACACTTCTTTGACATAGCCGAATCATGAAACATCTTTTCCTAGAACAACATCACATTCTAACTGGGGGCCTGCCCAGGTTCACTTCCGTCTTCTGACTTGTTCAATAACGTATTTGCATTTTCTCTTACCCAGACGTGTGTTTTTCTGTCCCTGTATGTGATGCTTAACATACTTCTTTCCATGTTTGTGCGGCTGCTAACTTTTTCTTTGCCTGGCTGGGGAGGGCCCACGTTTCCCTGTCGTATGTCATTGTTGGAAACATCATTAATATGCATGAGTTGTAGATAAATTATTATGTCTCTTCAAACAGATTCCAAAGTATTTTTTGAAGATTTGTTTGTGCATGCGAATGCTATCCAGTCTTGTCTTGGTTAAGTACTGGCCAACACTCCTGGTGGAGTCAAACGGTCGGGAATGGGTGCGCATCTGCGCATGCTTCTGGGTTACTAGTCGTGTATCAATTAACGCATGTCCAAATCGTTGTGGTTCTGGAATATTGACAATTGCATCTGGCAATGAATTGCAATCGTTACTATTCGGGGGAAATACGAAGAATGTTAACAGTTCTTACCAGTATGGATTGTGTTGAATATGTTATTAGTTACATGCCTTGATAGGCGTTGTACGGGCTGAATTAGGTGTATTGCAGGCAAGGATAGGTGTTTATATATGGCTTTACGGTATATCGTGTTATATTTCCTAGACCTAATATAATTAAGATGTTTTGTATTTCTTGCATAAGTTAGTCTTATCACAAATCAATTCTTGGGGTTAAAGTGCATTTGCCTGTCATGTTTTCAATGTGCTAATTCATCTAGGTTTTAATGAAGTTCTTGTCGGTGTGACTGATTGTGAATTTATCTGTATAAGACATATAATTATAGTCATTTGCAAAAAAGGCGGACTGTGGAATTGATATTGTAAGTCACAGATATAAATAAGTTCTTCTTTGAATCTTATCTGTGGAATCGTTTTTACTGGAATACAAAGACATACTGCTTTGTGTTAAATAAATGACTGGTTGAATTAACGTATGAGTGATTACATTTATTGAAAATAATCTTCTCTTAAATAATTTTATGTAATAATTCCCTCCATTAAAATTCTACTAGAAGCAACAGGTGCTCAGTTAGTTTAATTTTTTTTCTGTTGTAAAAACATGAGCGGTTGGCTGCAAAATAGGTGAGAGATGAGATGTTGAGACACTTGCTACATCCCTTCATGGCCAACTAATGAAGACGAGTGATACCCAGTTGTGTAGACATAACATAGTATTCACGATAGTACATTTCCTGCATTATTACATGTGTTGAATCAATATGCTAAGATACAATGGTATATGCTAAGATACATGGGCTCCTAAGCTTTGCACAATTGTTTGAACCTAACTTGCTTTCTAACTAGCTATATTAGTTTTATTAAAAAGATAAGTTCTTTTATATTGCAGTCTCTATTCCTCAGGATTGCTCAAAGCGCTTTTCACTTTACTCCCTGGCAGACCTGTTCAATGGAACACCATCTTGGCTTCTCTGGGGAGCACCCAGCGATGCTGCAACTAATGCTCGAAAACTGTTTGTACACAAATATCCACCACTGCCTATAGCCAGGTATTCAATCATAGAGCTAAGTGAACTGGAGAAATGTAGAGTGAAAGAACTTGCCCAAGGTTTGACAAGGCAGCACTAAATTCAACCCAGGTTCTCTTAGTCGAGAGTCTGAGAAGGTGTAAACATAACGCTACTACACTACTATATTATTGTAACCATTAATGTTTTAAACAAAAGTAAAATATCAGCTATCACCTATCTTGAATTTAGTATGAAACTCGGCATTCCAGGAAGAATTTCCCAGATTATAGTTATTTATTAATGATACGCAGTTGGAAGTTTCTGATGAAGTCTAAATGGAAGAATCCATTTGGTTTCCAAGTAAGTGTATGTGAAGGTTATTTCTTGGATATTGAATGTTATAGGTGGAGGTGCAAATGGTGTAGGCCTATGCATCTGGTGAGCCTGGAATCTCTTGGATTTCGAAACTTAAACATTAATAGATATACTACGGATTGAAATAATAAAATAATATATATATATATATATATATATATATATATATATATATATATATATATATACGAAACCGACCATTTTGGACCAATCTTCCGACTATTTTGGACCATATTGACATTTTGGACCCGGTGCTCGGCTCCAAAAAAGTCAAAGCGTTTCATAATTAGGAAAAACATGTTTGGTGTGTTTTAATCATATGTATACGTGGTATACTTCTCCGTAATGTTGAAAATAAGTTGGTTTTCTAAAAACGTTGTTTATTTTGACAGTAATGCAGAGTTAAATATTTTCGTTTTTTTTGCATCCCAACCATTTTGGACCCTGTCTAAAACACCTCCAATTGCATTGTTTTGGCGTATATGTTAATCCCAACTTTTGTATGAAGTATCTTGTATTAACTGTCTATGTAGTGTTCAAGTTTAATAGTATTCCACGCAGAAATAAAAAAGTTAGCAATATGATATAAAATATATTTTTGGCTTCTGCATCGCTGTTGTAGGTAACCTTAACCCTGGGCGTAGTTTCTCGCCACATTATTTCACGGACGTCGGCGTTATCATGGTGCGAATGTGTGTGTTTCCGAAGAGCGGCGATTCCTCGTTAAATATTTCAGCATTAGGGTCAGGTAAATATGATTTTTATTAAAAATAAGAAAGCTTGATTTATATTTGTTGTTGTTTGTACAGCGAGCTAGGCAGAGCGCGTGAATGAGCTAATCAGAGTCGAGCTTATATCGAGGCTTGGCTCTGCCACTGGCAACTCGCTGTAAGTGTAAACAGAACATTTATTTTGCTCTGTTCGTTTTTTACTTTAAGTATAACATACAGTGATGATTTAGTTAACTATCATACATGGGATTTACAAGCATCTTCAGGTATGTATAGTAATTCCTTATATACTAAAAAAAGGTTGAATAAATGGTGTAAACAGACAGACGATGTAACGTGAAGTTGTAGTATTTTGTCTGTACTGGGACCGAGTTGATATTGGCTTTTTATTGCTTGCTGTTGTATTGCTGCAAATGACACTGCCAGTCCCTTACATAGTAATTTTTAACGTAAAATATTATCTTTATGGGTTTATAGTTTAATGTCATTGAAAATACAGCCCATATTAAATCACATTGGCATTCTCTAATAATGTAGGCCAGACCTGGACTAAATAAAATTAAAGCTGCTCCCTTCAGGCTTCACTCATTCGCGTAAAAATCGTTTGCTCCTAGTGATTTTTAGTAATTTCACAAACAGCGGAGGTATCACATACTCCCTAATGATTGCTTAGTTGGTTTATGCATACATGTTACTTTTTTTTCTGAAATTAATAAAATAAATAAGAACTATTTCGATTTTCGTTTCGAATGAATCCGGTCGAAACTCTGTACGAAACGTAACTATGGAAATGGAGATTTGAGCGGAATACGCTTTAGTCTTCACGCGAACGAGACTTGGGGGCGAGATTGACCTTCATCCTGTCGAGTTGTTTACGTTTAGGAACAGCGAGTTTAGGCACAAACATGATTTTTATATGCCACCAACACGGCAAATTAAGCAGACAAAGACAGCATCGACGCATGATTGGGAAAGAATATGGAACCAAGCAGTGAATAGCATGACTTCGGAACAGTGACAGTCACAGTGCCCTGGCTTTGCAAGCTACGGACACCGTGCCCGTGGGCCGGCGAACTGGCACTGACTACACAGTCAACATGCAGCGTTCGCACAGATGTTCTTCCAGATAGGTTAGTAATTACGAATTGCTCAGCTATAATCACGTATATATATATATATATATATATATATATATATATATATATATATTTAGGCGTATGAGTATACGTCATTGATATTCCTGTTGTTTTTATTAAATTTATGTTATTGTTTACCTTCAACCTTAGCGCTTATTCAGCCAATGCCATGGTACGACAAAATACCAAGTCCAAGGTATGGCTATGCTACGAGTATGATTACGCCAGGCATAGACTATGGCCTATACTTAGATAACTACGACACGTCAGTGATTGATTATAATACTGTAACTATGTAATGTTTATGTCACATATGGTATGTAGCAGGTTTATAATATAAATGCATTATAAGTGATCCGTAACAGTTGCACTTAGGCCTTCGTTATACTTATTCATAATGACAATATTATAATATTATAGTTATAATAATAATTTAATATATTAAACAATGATGATAATGTGATCGTTCATAACATTGCAATTTTTTCAAGTACATTAAAATTCAAATGTGTCACATTTTCAGAACTTGAGGTATCATCACCATAGGGCATGCGGAAAAGCTCATCACCTCAGGTAAATGAGTGTTGTAATATACATTAATTTACTCTCTCAACAAACCTTTTATAAAAATTGTACAGATGTATGTCATTTGTGAATCCAAGTGGCCTGGGGCCCTGTGGATGTGCCTCCCACATTGTAGGAATTTGGTATGCCTGCAAACTTTTTATAATAGGTCAATGCTAATGTGCTTCTATATTGTTTGAAATATGACCCAGTTTAAGTGATAATAATAAGTTGTGGCATTTTCCGATATCACCACTCCAGATGAGACAGTGGAAGCTGAAGCTATGCGGTATCAATAATAATGTAGACTACACAATTTGGTTCAAAGGCCAGTAGAGGTTTTTGTGCCCTCAAGACGATTTCTGAATCTGACCCTCTATGTGATATTTTATTTGTCTGTATTAATGGGTGGGTGTTCTTGTTAAATTGTATATAAGTAAAGACATCATAAAGTAAAAACGTTTTACCAAAACTATTTCATGAAATTGACTCAAAATAATGGCAAGCACAATATAAGTATAACTACAGGTACAATCACTGCACTTGATATAATGTATTTATTTCATCAGATAACAAGCAAAGCAGCATTAAAAAAATGAAAACGTGTTAGGTAAATGTAAAAGAGTTACTTTTATAAATATTCATATCAGCATCCAGCTGAGATGGAGTAATCGTACTCGTGTACTCATACTCGTGTACGAGTACTTTTTGAGTACTCGTACTCGAGTACGAAGCAAAGTAATCGTCCTCGAGTAGATTGCCAAAGTAATTGTACTCACGATTACTTCTCACGATTATATTTTTTCATATGAACAGTTGCAAGCAAATATATTAGACAGATAAAAATGGCAATATTAGAAGTAATCTAATAAATGTAATAATAATCGAGGTATTCAAAATATTCAGTCAGATTTCTCTAATTAATACCTTCTCTTCCCAGAGAAGCCACATCACATACAAGTTAAATTGTGACAGTCTCTGGGAAGCACTGCAGGAGAAGAGGAGATAAGCATCCCCTAACATCTTGCTTTGTAATTTTAGAAGCCAGGCCACAGCCCCACCTGCCTTGTTTGCTCTGTCAGTATGGTGTGAATGACTGGTCATATTTCCAACATCCAGAAGCCTGACTGGGTCTGGGCGGTTAGCTGCTAAATCCCTGTCTATTATGTTCAATTAAGTGCAAACTGTAAACCTGTCTAAATCCACCGACAGACAGACAGACACAGACAGACAGACAGACAGACAGACAGACAGACAGACAGACAGACAGACAGACAGACAGACAGACAGACAGACAGACAGACAGACAGACCGGGCGGTTAGCTGCTAAATCCCTATCTATTATGTTCAATTAAGTGCAAACTGTAAACCTGTCTAAATCCACAACTATTGTGGGTTGTCCCATCCAGACATAGGGTCAAATACTTTGAAATGTATTTAAATACAAATATTCTTGAGGGATTAAAATACAATTACAAAAACTTTTTAAATATAAATGTATTTAAATATGAATACATTGAAGTGTTTCAAATACTTTTTTTTACTTTTCATTTTGTATTACTATGTAGGTAAAAGAAAAGCAACACATATATTGAGACATCTAGTTTATAGGCATAATTAGTGTTTTGCTCATATAATGACATACAGACCAGTGATAGGGAGTATTGTTATTGCTAACTGCTTCACAATGACAACTGACTGAAAGAGGTAAAGGCCAAAATATAGTGTTTGTATGTTAAGCCAGGAGGTCCATAATAAAATGCCTATGTTGCCCTCAGAAGAGACACTGCTAATCATTGCTAGGATGTTGTGAGGAAGGCTCAACTTCAAAGTGAGCCAGGAAACCAGAATAGCCTGATGCCAGATTGCAGCCTGACTAAAGAACAAAAGGGGATATTGACCTATGGTCACTGTTAGGTGCTAATCCATCCTCTGGCTCTGAGCAAACAAAAGTTGTGGTCACTGCAGGGCCAGGGGGAAGCCTGTTGTTAAGTGTCTTCATCAGTAATTAGCACTGTTGGGTGAAGTTGCAGTGCATTAAGGTAATCAGTTTGGCATTGTTGATACTGACAATGTATTTGAAAAAATATTTGAAAAAGTCAAATACTTTAGGAAAGTATTTAAATACAAATACTTTTAATTCCTAAACATCAAATACAAATACTTAAAAAGTATTTAAATACTTTCAAATACAAATGTATTTGACCCTCATCTGATATACTACATATTTGAATTGGATACTCTTGAATATGCACCCCTGGTTTTGAAGTGTTGTTATTGTAATGTATTTGATCATGTGTATTTGAAATTCTTAAATGCCTCCTATTTGTGTTTGATTCAGAAACCATAAATAAAATTATTAATCCAGCATTAAATGATTCATCGAATACCTGAGAAAGTCGTCTAATTATTAATAATAATAACACCTGGATAGTGGATAGCAGTAATTAGTTAGAACATTAGTGACACAACAACAGAACAAGAATGACACCTAGGGATTCCATGAAAGTCGCCTTTATATTAGAAACAGGATATTCATTAAAGTAATCATGAAAGTAATCATGATTACATTCTAATGTAATCGTACTTGAGTACATTGTAAAGTAATCGTACTCGTACTCGAGTACATTGTAAAGTAATCGCACTCGTACTCGAGTACATTTGTTGTCTGAGTACTCGTACTCGTAATCATACTCATGCATGTTCAAAGTAATCGTACTCGTACTCGAGTACATTTGTATTGTACTCACTCCATCTCTGGCATCCAGCACATGGTATATCAAATACTAATTAAGGTAGTTCAAAAACATGAATCCCATTCATTAGGTTTTCAAATGATGCCTTTCACAGAGAATACATTAGCTTTAGCAAACATGTGCTTAGTGATACATGTCATACATGTCATGGGAAAATTGTTCAATATTATGAAAGAATTGTCGTACTAAAACATATTTCTGGAAATTTACTTTTGCAAAGAGTTCACCCATAACACACACACACACAATTGTTACAGAAACATGTTGTAAATAGATATCATATACATACTATGTACATATAATAACATTATGTACAGCACTTTGACCATGTTGGATATTGTGCTTTATAAATAATAAATATATTACATAAAGTAACTAGATTATGCTTTATTATTAAAAAATCAGTAGATATATTTTTTTTATTTAATGCTATGTATCTTTACACCTAAAAAGTAACTAAACTAGTCAGTGTCCTTGTCATGTGGCTGAGAGTTACATGTGCAATTGCGATATGTTTACTCAATTCTATGAAGAGTACTGGCTAGAGATAGTGGTGAATACGTTTCTTTTGTACAATTAGTATTTTCACATATTAATTTCAGTGTGGCGGAATGTTTCCCACATTAGTAGAAATGTTCAAAGGGCAAAAAAAGGCAACGGTTTCGTGGCGTACACCTAATAGAGTTAATATAAAGTAACAATTTCCACATATACTCAATTTTTTAACGTCAGCCGTTTACCTGAAAAATATTTTTGAACACCCAGCCATCGAAATACTATGAGCTACGCCATTGTCGACGAAGAATGACGTCAGTAAGCTGAGGCTTCTCCACAGATTAGTTATTCATAAATCCGTCTGGAGGCGCTGTGCGCAGAGAAAATAAAATGGCGTGTTTGTTATGGATTATCTAAATCGGATCATTTAACGGATGCAGAAGTATCTGAATATAGATTCCAGCCGCAAAGACAAAGGCACGTATTGGAAGATACACTAGAGGCGAGTGACCACGAAAAGAAAGACACACGGGAAGCTGAACGTACAAAAAACAAAACTAGCAGAGACGGTGTCAACTGGTGGCGGTGCCGAACCAATTTGTTGATGCGGTGACAAATTTGTCTGCTGTCATGAAATGGCTGCAACTCGGCAACGCGCGAAGACTATTGATGAAGGTAAATATTAAGTTGTCTATTATTGTTATTGCTTAAATATTATTATCCTTCCTGAGGTCCGGACTGCGTAATGATCGTATTATTATGACAAGCGAAATATGATCGCTTAGCTTGGGCCAAGCCTTGCCGCCTTGGGCCAGCCGGGTCACCTCAGTGACCTCAGGCTCAGGCTTGCCGCATTCAACTATTAGACTAAGTATGTGTCACTTATTACGTTTTATGGTAATAACACATTTGTTAAGACTTGGTGGGGTTTATCATTTAACATAAATCGTATCGAATAGTTTCAATGAAATTAAATGAATTAGGTGCCACAATTGTGCAGGTTTGTCAATTGTGGAAAAAGATCCATACAAATGAATAGTCAATACCTTGCTGTTTTTTTGCATCGCCCAGGTGTGGACACCCATCACATTTGTAATAACAGCAGCTATATTGATTCATAAAAATTATATCATGATCTAAATGCACCGCCTACACAGCAATGGCAGGCAGTTACGATTATTTTATTTGAACATAAACTGCAGGGTAATCTTCTCATCATTTTGCATGTGTCTTATGGAGTCATATATAAACATAGATAATGAGTTTGTTTCAAAGAACCCAGAGATATTAGTGACGAGATGAATACAGGAAATGTGTCAGAATTCATGCTTTGTGAAATTATGTTCATTCAGAATAATAATCCATGTTTGCAATGATTCACATAAAACATTTCTTAATGTTCGATTTTTTATTACAGGTGGACTGCTGTGTATTACGAAAAGTCGGATTTGAAATTCTCTGCTTCGAGCAACTGGTGCTTCGGAATGTATTGGTTGCACTGAACCATATACAGATAGATAACTGGCAACTAGATCCATCAACAAACAAGTAAGTATACTGTGCATACATTTTATATAATTGTTGCAATAAACGTTAATGCATCAAATAAGAAGCAACAATACACCATCAAACAAAGTAGCACTATAAATAAAAAATAATAGTTATCATTACTTATAGATACAACACATGGAACCATTATGATTTTTATGTAGTGAAAATGGCAGGTATATTTGTAAACATAGTGCATAGTTCCTACTACTGCCCAAAGTATAGAATGGATCATAGAGTAAATTATAGTGCCTAGTCTTTTCACAATAATAATCTAATTGACATTTTCTCTGGTTATCCATTATGAGATGACAACCCAAATATGTGAATGCAGGGACTGGAGTTGTCATTAGAGGTTTTAGACAAGATGTTTATGTTTGACAGCTTTCAGAATGGTTCAATCAAATTAATAAAAATTTCTTGAGCTTACTAGCAATACCCTAATTCATTTTATTCCAAATTATAGAAATAGATCCTCAATGGTTTCTAATGCCACACAGCGATTTAAAAGTGCATATTGTCAACATTAGATGCAATATGCTATAATACTGCCAAAATTTTTTTTTTTTTCTTAAAAAGCACCACATGTTTGAAATGGGGTGTGTCTTTAATTATATATTTTAAATTAAAAGGATCATTGATTAATTTTCATCTTATTTACAATGTCATATGTATATTTATCTGAACACGTTTATTTCAGGTTGCTCAGGCGGGCTGTCTATAGGCAGTTTACAGGTGGGTTCACAGCAAGTTGGGCCGGAGTGTTCATCGAGTACTGCCAGCATGCACCAGCCACCTAATCAGGACAAAGTTCCCTGTCCTCGCTTGGAGAGCAGCACGAGGGATATCACTTTGCTCTCAAAGACTTGACTAATGTACAAAACGATTGAGCCATGCAGCCCGCAGATCTTCCTTACTCGGTTTTGGCACATTTGCCCCGATCAAGCAAACCCTGTTGGTACAGTGATTAGTGGCAATGTAACTTTTCCCATCACCACATGGATTATGTGGCTCATCAGCATGGGTAGGCGGTTAGGTCGGACTTGTGTTCTGTTGCGCAACTTCCAGTTTAATCGTTGTTTCTCGAAGATGACATCTGTGTTAAAAGGCATGCCTGGGACAGGACGTGGCCGATAGTTCCCCGCAAGAGCAGATAACATCAATCGTGATTTCATTCCTACAATGAATATAGTGCTTGCATTAACTGATTAGTATTTAGACAACTTTGCAACGTTTTTCTACATGATTATAAACATGTACTAATTTTTTGTAATTTCATTTGATAATCATGTAAGAAGTCATTGTTTTAGTAACCAAACATTAGCCAAATTAGTAACCATAAGTTAAATAACAACACATTGACCAGGAATTCCACTATCAATTCCACTCCCAATTATCACTTGTTGTTCAACTTTGTTTTTTTTCATGTATATACAGTGACTGTATTTTTATGTATTTTTATATTATATTTTAATACATTCAGTGATAATGACGTGTTATTTATTTTATTTTATCAAAAACAGAGAAGTTATTAATTACACAAGTAGCTGTATTCATAAGTGTACACAGTAACTGTTTACAGCTGTGTTTTGTCCCCCATGACACAGTTACTAGGAGTTCATTCAAATGCCATACCTGTATTATCTTAGAAATATGAAGCAATACTGCAATTACTATGTGCTACTTTATACAGCTTGGTGCAATGTGAAGAGAACTGTACAAGCAAGGATTCAAATGCAACTTATCGCAAAAGTCCCCTTGTCGCAAAAGTCCCCTTGTAGTTACGACTGCTGTCATACCTTCATAGAAGTGCTGTCTCTTGGGGCAGATAACTCTGATAGACCTCCACCTGTCCAGTATGACAGAATTTAGTGAGCTAGGCTCCCAGAAAGTGCTGTGATGACTGACTTCAGGCAGGGCATTGAATGCTGCTGAACTTTGCTCCAGATACATTGTCGTATCTTCTTCCTCAACAAGTGCAGCGTATGCACATGCGTGTGGATGCCACAATGTGATACAGGAGTGACAATCACTGTTTTCTGTAACCAACAACAAAGGAACGTGAAATAATTAATTGCATCATCACCTAATTGGCATTTCCTCTGGTTATTCATATGAGATTACCAGAAAGTGAGAAACACAGCCATATTGTGAGAATGCAGCAGACAATATCAATCAAGTGTATGAATTTTCACTATATAATTATCTAAAATAAAACTTAGCTTTTTTTAATTATCACTTACAGGTGACAATAGATCTTTAACCAGTGGATACCGACGTCACATCTAAAAAGCTAATAAAACATCAAAATAAACACAACTTGTTGCAGATAAAATGAGTAGTTTAAATGAAGATTTAGTTTAAAACATGCATGCAGCTACTGTCCATGGATTTCAAACAATCATTGAATTCCACCAGCCATTAAACAGTCATAAATACTGCTACTCGAAGGTGAAACTAATTTTGAAAGTGGGGTGTCAAAGTGCATGCAGAAACTTGATAAAATTATGATAAATATAGTCAGATGTGTATCTCATAATTGGAAACTAACAGAAAAATGCAACTAACAAAACTTTGTAAAAACTTAATGTTTAAATAAATACTGACTGAATTTCTAGTTTTCAGCATCATAAAATTTTCATTGTTTCTTAGCACATATCTGAACACACTGATCATAAGCTTTACTAGCTGTATTAATCAATGTCACCTTACTCTGACATAGCCTACATTCACATCAATGGAAATAAATGACTATGTCACTATGAGCGGTTAGTTAACTTTACTGAACTTACAAAGAAGTGCCAACGACAATCCAAGGCCACGGTCCCTCCGCCGATGACATATTATCACCCATGAGACGTGTCATGTTCAAGTTCAGTTATTCAAGTTTCTTCTAAAGGCTAAATTATTTATTCTGCATTGTACTAAATTCTGCGATGATATAAATTGTGCTATTGTCCTAGCTTGGTTCAAGTATATCTTAGTCTTTACACATGTGGACGTGATACCTAAAAACAGATTAGCTGTCATCGAGGGACATTGGCATCGGGCATCGTCAACACATCGATGATCGAGCCATCGGCATCGTCAATCGATAGCCGGTCTACGGAGGTCAAAACTACTTTTAACAGCATAAAAACGTTACATGTGCTTGACGTCTGTAAAAAACACAATTAAATACAAACGTTATACCACAGAAAAAATAGTACATCATACTAACCTTCTTGCGATCTGATCATTGATGTCTCGGCCAGCTTGATATATGCGTTGCTTCGACGTTTAGCGTTTTAGCCATTTAGGTCCATCCATGGCTAAATATTGTCAGCACTGCCCCGGGTTTAAGAAGACGACGGTCGGCGACGTTTTGTTGGATCTTGTTCCATCAACTGGTGATATATGTCTACTTCATAATTATTTGTTGACCACAGATTTAGGTCTAAGCAGCTGCTACATCGCCAACTAAACGAAGACTCGATGTTGTTGTGCCGTAGGCAAGCGTACTGACGTCACAGGAAGCTGACCGGCCTCAGCAGAGACTTAGAATGCCGCGCGCTTATAGGCCAGGCCAAGCCAAACGAATACGTCACCGGTTAAGATGGTGGTGTCTAGGCCATCATGGATTTCGTTAGATTTTTAGACTTTAAGGTCACATTCTGAGTAAACCGCTGACGTTAAAAAATTTAGTATATGTGGAAATTGTTAGTTTGTATAAACTCTATTAAGTGTATGATACGAAACCGTTGCCTTTTTTGCCCTTTAATTCTTTTGAGTGTTTTTTTTTATATTTTATATATAATTTTTTAAATTTTATATATATATATTATATATATATATAACATTATATTACCATGGTATTGACTTTGGCTAAGTGTGTCGTCACATATAAAATATCATACATGTCAGAGCCATGTTAATTGTCACTTTGTTTCTTGTATAGGCAGATGCGGATGTACAGTAAAATGCCAGGAAGCTGGTATGCAGTATCTTCAAAGAGAGTGAACTCACACAATGTCACCGATATCCAAGCTGATGTAGTTCACTAAAGAATGTCGAACCTGTCTAACAGTGTCGAGAGAGGTTGACCAAAGGCTTATGCCATGTTTGACAGACCATGGCATCCACCGTTCCATCACCAACTGCAAAGCTAGTCAGGCTTCACCATATTCGCATGTCAAGCACTCTGCATTCTGCATTGGTCTCTAGTCAGTTAGGGTATCTGACCGGCATGGAAGCCAGTGTACACACCACCAGTACTGGGAGTCTGTCAGATGCAACACACAGTACAACTGGGGTCACTTCACTTGGTCGACATTCAAATACTTGACATTTAATATGCAGCATATTGCATGGCTCATTGTTGTATAATCTTGTCCACAAATACAACTGTTCTGTATAGCATATTAACTTGTTGAACTAGTGGTAGTAAGCATTGTTCAGTTTCTTGTTGACCTGTAGAGAAAAGCATGTATTCAATTTCAGTAAAAAAAAAACATGCATCATGGTAGTGGAGTTGGGAGTAAATAATGATGCCATGTAATAACTATTACATGGTGTACACATATTAATTTTTGACATTTTATGTCAAACATGAATATGTGAGGTTGTTTGGTCAAAGCAAATGTTGGAAATGACAAAATAAGGTTATTGTGATGCCAACAGCATATTCCCTCAGAAAATATTCAAGCATTCATAATATCTATGTCTACCTTCTTCAACACTGTATTATTGATTTTTTTAGTCATCGCTGCAGTATTTACCCTGCTATATGATGAGTGAGGTGGACCACCTCAGTGTTTTTCTAAGCCAATTTGCTCAAAATATGCCTCATAGGTATTTCTTGCTATAAACATGTTTACACTTGTAGCTGTGCATTTGTTTCCTCTCTATTTCCCAGGGAATAAGTTAAAACATCCTTCAGAATGCACCATTTTGAAGGTAATTTTAAAAATTGATCTACGTAGTGCATGTGCATTAATGTCTGTGTTGACACACTGGGTATAATATGCATTATACAAGACTAACAAGAACAAAGGGCATTCTAGTTTTCCATGTTCAAGATAAT
This sequence comes from Ridgeia piscesae, assembly GCA_025642075.2. Taxonomy (NCBI): domain Eukaryota; kingdom Metazoa; phylum Annelida; class Polychaeta; order Sabellida; family Siboglinidae; genus Ridgeia; species Ridgeia piscesae. The sequence goes on from JAODUO010002334.1 coordinate 18,876, forward strand.
ATGTGAATGAAAACAATGTGTATTTAAATGGACATATTAAAATATTTTTTATAATTTATACGTTGTTGATTGTTAAAATGTTTAAATTACCTGGATTGATCAGATATGAGACTCCAACAGACTACGTATCCTCCCGGCATTTGCCATACCCATGTGACTGCCTTAATCTTAGCCCCTCCTCTGCCTTGTCTCACTTTTGCATTGTAGTGTGGCCTGTAGCAATATTATAATTCGAATATATGATGCATTCATATAATGCTGTGATGAAAATGTTGATAAATATTTGAAAACAGCTGGCACGTGTGAGTTGAAAGGTACCAGGTACATAGACTACAGCCAGGCATCATTGACTACAATGGAAACAAGTGCAAGAATGTTATATGTAATACTTGCATGATATAATAGTGTACACCTATTGTATTAACATTTTAATCAATCATCGCTGTCATAAAAATCTAAATTATTTTGCATAAAATGTAATGGAAATAACAACATTCAGTAATAGTACTGAAATGTGAGTCGCAAAACACTGTTTTAATAATTGTGAGATTAATGTAATTCTCCGTTTGACGTTCTGTTAACGAGATAACGGATGCCTCCCCTAAAAATACTTCTTGCCCGACCAACAAGAGCCTACTACCAGTCCCCCATATCAATTTTATTTATCATTTCCTCCTTCCCGTCATCTATTCTCTCTGGATATGTACTTTCGCAATTACTAAGTTTATTAACAAGATCCTGCGTAATAAAATACAATACCGATACATATCAACACAGGTTGTGTCTGGCTGAGTGATGCCGAGCGATATTGGCGACTGTCAATTCAAACTGGCTTGCGTTGTCAGCGACACTGATAATCTTACAAGTTAGAGAATCCGCGTCGAATAGACGTTCACAAGAGTGGATTAGCACCCGACTACTCGCTCTTGTTGCTAACTGCGTTAATGCACTTAATGCGTACCTCCATTGAAGAATCACTTTGCCTTTGGAATCTTAGTCATGACGCGCAAAAGCACATGCGATTTGTTATTGTGCCGCAGTAGGTCGATCTCGCATAAAGCACGTGACCCAAAAAGCAAAGGACGTCGGCAGCTGCTGATTGTTTCGCCAGTTATACCCGGTGTAACGGCGATTCTTTTTTTACGAAAAAAATGACAAGTACGCATTACAAAAATTACTGACTGTGCATTCTTGTTAAACTATTAACACATTACACATCTGGTCATAAAAGAACCGGTTTGGCGATTAGCAAACGAGTGGAGGGAGCAGCTTTAAAATGTGATACTTGTCTTGTGTGCTTTTCAAAATATTTTCTAAATACCTAGAAACCCACATAATCTAATGTATATCTCACACTTTATAACTATGTTTATTTAAATATATTTCAGGTACAGATGTCATAAAAAGAGAGGAGTAGTCGCCACCCAAAAAAAAAAAGTCATGACAATCAATATACAGGATCATTGGCCACCACTGGATCTGAACTGCAGTCACAAACAACACTGCCACGGAGCTCGTCAGCTCAGAAGCCCAGTGTCCTACAGCCTGAACCAGCCGTTGGTGATGGGCCACTGAGTGGATATCGGTTATTTGACATTCATCCACTGGTGAAGTTTGTCGAACAGTTTCCGTGTCCCACATGTCAGCACAGTGTGCATGATGTAACAGTACTTTTTTTACATGCAGGGCATGTGATGCTATCATGAACTTGAAAAACACTTATGGTGAAAACTTTAACTTGCATCTCAAGTAGGGTGCTGCCATGAAAGCAGGTTTCTGTGGCATTGACTAAAACAGTTGATGTCAGCTGAAAAGCAAGTAAAAGAAGCAGCCAAGACAGGTAGAAAGAGGAGGCAGGTTGTACAGGCTGGTACAAGCATTAGCTGATGGTAGCTGTGAAACTGGAGCTTTCTAAGTGAAATAGCCTTGTCAGTAGATATGTAGTAAAAGATGTACCAAGGATTTGAACACTGTTTTCTCCATTTTTAGCCATGCATGTCAACATACGACAAGATATCTAGAAAGGTTGTTGACTGATGTTGATGAAAATTGACATAGTGTTGAAGCTACATAAGATAATTATTTTAAATATTTGTCTGATCTTGTTTCTTTTAGTTCAGATTAAAATATAATATATTGGCATCATACTATCAAAAATCAACTTATGCATTCAGTAATAACAACAAAATTGTGTTTTAAAAATACACTATTATATTTATCTTTGGTGGCCATTTTTTTAGTCATGTGACTTTTTTTGCTTCCGATATATCATTATGCTTCTTTGTCACAAATTTGACATCTTTATGACTTATAACAAGAAAAATAGTTATACCTGACCTTAGGTCGTTTGAGTCGGCATTGTGCCATGTAGTATATGTACACATACTCACATAGAGTAGGACTTAATTCAAGAAGATAATGTTATAACCATTATCAAATTGTGTAAATTATATCTTAATCTGCATCGGAACAGCTTGACAGCTGAAGAAGAATAATTCTGTTTAATTCGACTGGTATTTCAAACAATACACACATACCATGCATTTTTGTCAAACAACTCGGGAAAAATAAATCACAGCAAACATGGTAGTAGAGTATATAATTTATTTAGTCTGGAGAGTCCTAAAACCGTGCTAGTTACTACTGAGGAGCCACCTTTTTTAGAAACTTAATTTACAAAATCATCATCATCTGAAAACATTCTTCCAGAAACAAACAAAAAACATTATGAAGATGCCTTTGCACAGCACATGTTTTTGTTGTTTGCAGTGTTGCAAATAGTCATACTGTGTAAAGTTAATAGGTGGTGAAATTTCATGTATTTAGATTTTGCTACATTTAGTGATACTTTGTTGATTTTGAGCAATCATCTTAAAAGTTCTTCGTTTATTAAAGAATCTAAATGTTGGTCATGTATATTATAACTGGACGTGTTTAGTGTACTTGATATGGTTGTATCGTCAGCATAAATGAGAAAGCTAAACATTTTATTGGCTTGTGCAAAATCATTGATGTATAATAGTAGTCCTATGATTAAACCTTGTGGTACACCTGTTGTTATTGATAGCATATTTGATTTGATGTTGTTAATTTTCATGTGTTGTTTATGATTTCTGGTTAGCTGTTGAATAAGTTAAGATTTGTTCCATGTACACCATCATATTTCAGTTTATCAAGTAAAATAATATGATCAGTGGTAACGAAGGACTTGGAAAGATCTAAATAAATATTAATAGGTTTTTCATCTTTATCCAGTTGGGTTATTATTCTATCTATTAATTTTAGTGCCACATATTGTGTTGAATGTTTCAGTCAGAAACTATACTGATGATCAAATCAAATATTTGTTCAAGTATTTTTGAAATAGCTGGTACAAGTGGAATAGGTCTATAATCTTGGATCCAGGGATGGAGTGATTACAAAAAAGTAATCGACTACGAATATGATTACTATGAAAATGCATGAATACGAGTATTCAGAAAACAAACTTACTCGAGTACGAGTACAATTACTTTAAAATGTATTCTTGATCACCGTAAAGGCGACCTTAAAGGAATCTCTTTGTTTTGTTCTTTTTCTGTTGTTATGTCACTATCTAGTGTTCTAACTGATTGCTGCTATCACTATCTGGTTGTGATTATCATTAATAATCAGACAACTTTCTCAGGTAATGTTAGATTGATAATTTACGTTTTCTGAATGTAGTACAAATATGATGCATTTAAGAATTTCACATGTCCCATTTTTAAATGTCAATGGCCTAGATCCATTATAGCTACTTCCCATTACAGCTATATGTTTTCCCATTATAGCAACTCGTTAAGTTTAGCAGGCAAACTAGTCCCGTTACAGCTACTTATTTGATTACACAATTCAGGAGGGGACAGCAAGAAGGAGCATTAACTATTTTAGATTAATGTAAGATTTTTACATGAAATGTGTTAATGATGGACGCATTTTAAAGTCATAAGAATTATATATATATATATAAATATATATATATATATATATATATATATGTAACTATCAGTTAATTGAAATGAAAAATATACTATAAAACACCTGTGCAAAACATATTTTTTAAATTACTTGTACAGAGTACAGAATAGCATTTATAAAAAAAGTAGTGAAAGTCATGGTGGTGGGATGGCAGCATCATGTTTAGCAAATCTGAACTGGAAGATGTGGGATGGTGTTTCCCCAACACTTTCGCGACCTTGGAATTCCATCCCTTGACATTGTTGTTTGCTCATTTCTGTAGACATTCCACATCTCCATGGAGATATTTGTATCATCACCAAGCCGTGTCTCCACAAAGTATTTGTTAAAAGTTATCAGTTGTGGACGTTTCTCAGTGGGACACACTTTCATCAAAGCCATCCACCTCTCATGGACATCAACTGGATGGAGATGAAATAGTTAATGCTCCCTTATCTTGTTACATTGTGAAATGGAGAAATAGAAAAGTAGCTAAGAAGGGACTAATTCAACTGTCAAACTTAAGTAGTAGCTACAACGGGAATAAAAAGTCACTGTGATGAGAAGAAGCTATAATGGTAAAACACCTTATAGTTTACAGTTAAACATAAAAGACATGGATTTAGTAGCTAACTGCCCAGACCCAGTCCGGATTCCGGAGCTAGAAATCATGGCCAGTCATTCACACCATACTGACAGAGCAAACAGTACAGGTGGGGGGGGCTGTGGCATGGCTTCTAAAGCTACTTGTTTTGGGTAAATTAGTTATACTCTTTATTACATCTTCTTCAATGTGCTTAAATGTGAAATTACCCATGAGTGCCTTTATATTTAATATAATTTGGTTTGGACATCACACCAGAAGATCTTGCCAACTTTTATTCCCACATGGGACATTTGGAAAAAGTCAACATGGGAACTTACAAGTGCCCCTTGGCATTAATGGCCATAGCACAAGTGGGGAAACATCTCATGGACTTAGATGTATGCACAGGCAAGGAAGGAAAGGGAGGTTTGTGTTATGAAAATACATTGATTGAAAATACCTTTCTCGACCCAACAACTAGAAATGTTCTTAATACATAATTATTATTTGCAATAAAAAAATTACCATTAATATGTATGACAAGAAATATATCAATCAAATTTGAAAATATACATGTAATAAGTAAATAATATTATATAGCGGAATTCCAGCAGCATTTCACCTGAATACCCATGTCTCCACATTTTTTATTTGGAGACTGCATTATATATCACTATTTGGACTTCTCTTATTACTTTTTAATTTTACTAAGAAGCTACTGTTACACTTCATATGATTTAAATATGACAAGAAGGGGATTGTGCTTTGTATTGTAATCATTGTACTGATGGTCATACAAAACAAAATAATATCACAGTTTGCCGATACTGAACACATTCATAAAAAACTGAAGTTTTGCTTACCCTTTCATTGTATCAAACCAGCATTGATGAAATTTATGGATGAGAAAGTGATGCACAGAAGTCTATATGAAAAGGTCAGAAAGAAGGTGATGAATGAACAGCGGAAGACACAAATGAATACCTGCAGAGCTTTGTACAATAAATTAATATGTGCTTTTATATGTGCAGAATGTACTGTTGGTTGTTTTAATGTACATTTACACTGAATAGGTATAGCTGTAGCAAACTATTTTACAACTAAACACGTTTTTCACTTTTATAACTGTTGATGTTGTATAATCATTGTGCAAAGATCCATGTGGGTACTGGTTTCTGGAAATTCTGCCATACAGAACCATGATGCTGTTTTCACCAACAATGTTTGAAATCTTTGAGCAACATATCAACATCAGAACCACTTATTTCATCACTGGCATGCAAGCAAAGTGTAAAATGAATATTTTTGTGTGAAATACAATATTCCTAAGACTATATTTATTTCATGTGACATACGCTTTCTGCCTCATCATGTTCAAAATCATCAGTGTGCGTCAAAATGCAAAGTATTCAATGTATAAACAGTAAACACCATGGGCTGTTTGTTAACATTCCTGTGGTGATCAATGTGAACAGTTGTTTTGAATGTCATCTGATACAATTTATACTTTGCATTTGTTTAAATAATTTTCATGAATTTAGGTGCATGGCCGGAAGTCACATTTTTGCATTTGCTATGAAAATGTGTCTCAAAACGCTGTATGCGTTGTTTAATTTGAGATATATAACATTTTAACTAGTGACATGGAATCCTGAGGTGGTCAGTGGGCCCTGACTTGTCTATTATAATGATATTAGATAATACATTTATATTGTATTATGTTATATGGATTATGTGGATTGTGTAAATATGTATGCATATATATTATATATGTTTGGCTGAATACAAAGCTCTTTTACAAACCTATACCTGCTTTGTTACCTACAGCAAATGAGTCACGATTCCTTAGAAACAAATTCCTTGTCAAACTTTTAAATAACTTTGTAACAAGTTTGTAAATGTTCATTTCCATACAACATCATATGTTTCTGACTATGTTTAATATGATATACATCCGTACAATCATGGTGAGGCACAAAGCGATATGTGGCAGAAACCAAATTCTTAACTATCATTTATGACTATTTTATTGGATTTATAATCACCCAGTCATACAAAGAAAGGTCACTACTACTATCAGAACTTGATTAACCTTGAGGGATCAATCAAAGAAATTAGGACAATACACTGGAGAAAGGTAGACACACATTTTGATTTTCTAGCAGCCATCATTCTCATTCCCTTAAAGCAACACAGTTCACAACATACAACATGTACCCAGCCGCAAGCAAAACAAAATTGTTTGTTTTAAGTCACAGTCAGATATAGACGTAAGGCCTAGTAAGGGCTCGTTAATGATATGATTTGATCAGTTTTAGATTGTTGAGGAAAATAAGCAAGACACATCAATTCACTGGTAGCAAATTCTTCTACAAATATATAGGTAGCTCTGAAAAGAGCTGTTTTGTTTCTGCACCGACTAATACAAAAATTACCGCCGACGGGGTGTGGGCGATAAAACAGCTCAGTCCTCGCTTTAATGACAAACAAACCCCATGTATGAAAATTAGTTGTGGCCCAGCTGGGCGATGCTTCATAACGGATTTCACTCCGTCAGTATGGAATCGATACATGTTGAAACAGACTTGGAACTGAGCGAAATCACGCAATATTTTCGTACTTCTGAAGTCTGTCCGACATTATTGCACTCGTCTAGCTGTATTCTCATTGGCTGTTTCGCGTGTCCCAAAATAGTCGGTTTAGTAAATACGGAGTGCCAAAATGGTATGAATTTTGCATGCTCGTTTGACGTTGACTTTTTTGGAACCACCATTTTGAACCACAAAAAGTATATTTGTAATAAAAGTACATATTTGTCTTTTACACACATGACAACTTAAAGCTAAGCACTCTTATATGTGTTTTATTAGTTTAGTTAAAAAAAACATTATTATATTCCGTATTTCATTTGGGTCCAAAATAGTTGGAATTTTGGTATATGTCCAAAATGGTTGGTTTTGTAAGTATATATATATATATATATATATATATATATATATATATATATATATATATATATATATATATATATATATTATATATAGGGTTGTACCTAACTGTTGCATGTGTATATGTGTGCGTGTGTATACGTGTGTGTATGTATGTAACTCAGGTTGAGCTGACTTTTAATACAACCTGATAACACCAACTTTTACGAACCATGAAAACTATTCATTCAATTAATAGCTCATCGGATTTCTAAACAAAAACGTCAGCAAATACACTACGGATTATCATACATGTTAAAGGGAAGCAAAAGGGAAATGGTACATGCACGTTAAAGAGTTAATAGAAACTAACGATTTCGAACGGTAATCACATTTTTAATGGGAATGGTTTATGAATAACAATTTTTTAACACATCGACTGTCGAACTTTGTGAGATCCGCCATAGTTGCAGCAGTTGTTGGGCACCCCTGAACTAAAAACGGAACAACCTAGGCAAAGAGTGACCGGTACAGTCAGGTCACAATATTTGCTGACGACTGTCTCCTCGCTCACGGCAGACCTGAAATAAATAAACAACCACTATCATGATGACTGAGCATAACATAGGGAAGGCCAAATACACGCATTCATGACCGTGAGACGGCCAACGGCATGTTCACACATGGAGACGTGTATGAAGTCATTAAAATGCAAGGACTAATGTATGCACCGAATCACAGCAGACATGGTACATACGCACTGAGCAAGTCGCACCATGTCACGTGCAGATACAACTTGACTAGCGTCAAGCAAGCAAATTATATCACACCACCCAATGTCCACGGACACGCGAACACAATAGGTCAAACACACATACTATGTTACACCATGTAACGGCCAATATATTTTGCGCCAGGTAGAATATCAGTGTATTACGCCGGCAAATAACGCACAGCTGAAACAGGCGACACCTCACTGACATCTGGCATGTAACGGCCAATATACTTGGCGCCAGGTAGACATCAGTGTGTTACGCCGGCTAATCACGCGCAGCTGAAACAGACAACACCGATCGCCAGCACGCGACCCGCACGTGGCAACAACAGCATTGGATGCGTGGTCATAAGCATCCCAACTGAAACATACGCCGGTGTAGGTCGCGCGTATACAGGTACACCAACTGCATACAAATGAAACAGTGCAAACTAGACACCCGACTAATCCTGGTGTGTAAACGATAGCGAAGTGAATGTGGCACTGAAAAGAACAAGAGAGAGAGGGCCGAAATAGGCACCTACTAAACGCAGTGGGAGAAACGTGTGTAGTAGAGAAATGGCCCTTGTTCCATCGTAGGCGCGAACCTAAGCTGTGTAACTGACCGCCGATTGGTGACGCGCAAGATGGTATATAAGAAAGGTAGGTAAAAAGGGGGAGTATGTACACGGACATGTCCAAGAGCTAACACGTGCATACGAACGTATACACATGTATACATATATACATATAAACATCTGCACGTACTGACATATACAGAGACACATATACACACATGTAGACCCCGAGTCTATACACAGCAGAAGACCTGCAACACAGCCGGTGGCTGTTGACTTTACCACCCGCCAGGAGTAATCCAACCGGAACTCTAAGGCAGAGCACCCGCGGCCAAGTCCCAAGTGGTAATTAAATAGGGGCGGACACTCAAACGACGGCAGCGGCCGCCTGGCCAGCCGACCGGGCATACAGTACCCAGCCTGACAGTCAAAATGTGCGATCGTGCCCAGGACATGACGAAATATTGTGTACACACAACACAAACCTTCAAAATGACTTGAGTATAGGCTAGTGTCACCTAGATTACATCTCACCGGCACTGAGGCATCAAGCAATCAACACCTCTTGTACAGACGCTACCTTAGCCAAATTGAGTCGCACGAGGATAGAAACCGATCGCAACAAACAACAATAGGGGTGTCAAATTATGTGAACAAGATTATACGACGTGCATGACATACAACTACACCTGGAATGTGTCGCAAGAAGAAATAAACTGACGTGACGTGGAGGGAGTTCCGCAGAGCAGTGACCCAATTAACATCACGTATCTCAGATCCAGGAGGAAATATATGCTATGATCACAGAGTTAAAACACCGTGCTGTACAGTCAATAAAGACAGCGGGACTCAATTTCGTTATAACCAACAGAGGTACCATAAACCCTGTTGCAATGTCAACGAAAACAGCGGAACTGCCAGTTCGAGGTCACCGGCCAGATGGCTGTGGCCTTGTGTTGCTGCCGGGGACTCAGCGACCTTAGGTGGCATGTATTCGTTTCGTATGCCTAGCTTCATTCAGGGCTGCACTCAAAATTATATTGCATACCCCTGGACACAATACAGTTTTTATGTTATATCTGATCCGAAACGTTGGTCACGAGGACACGTAATTTGTATATAACTTTTATTTCAAAACGCAACATATACAAGAACAAAACTAAAGTATATATTAAATTATCAGTGTTGCACTGCATGAAAGTCTTCCAGTGATACCATCGTCATTTAAAATAGCCATTATTACTATATATATATGTATATACGTATATATATTTATATATATATATATATATATATATATATATATATATATATACGTACACACATTTGTAGTTTGACAATCAAATACAACAAAATAATTGCTAAGATCAAATTAAACATATTGTCAGACATCACCAAGTCTATACTACTAAACATGGATATATAAAGTAAGTATTTTATTACAGTTGCTGGTGATATTTGACAACGATCAGATAAATTTGAACAATTTTTTGAATATAAATGAGTATAATTATGTAAGAAAGCATGGATTAGCTTTTTTGAATACAAACAAGATTTGACTTAACTTGGGCTACTTTTAAGAATGAAATTAAACACTATGGTACGTAGCAACGTAATTGCCTTCTTGGCTTTTAGGGCTTAAACATATAACTTCACTTTGGTAAATATCTAAGTAAAAACGCGTAATATTTGTTTAAACTTCGACCTGTGATTAACATTTCTTATCTGTTCATCTATTTTGTTCCACATTCTTCGAAGAAAAGTGAGTTATGGGTTTTTCTTGAACAATAAGCTTGAATTGTCTGGTTATTGTTGTATCTGTGGTGATATTCCTTTTTATTACAAAACATTTTAAAGTGACTTAGGTAATAAAGTATGACCAAAGTCATACATAAATAATGAAGCCAGTAGTTTAAATATTTCTACACATTTTCAATATTTTTTAGACTTAAATATTGGGTCCGTATGACACTATGTTCTTTCTGATTAATTATTATGAAAGCACGATTTTGGAAGATTTAGAATTTCTTTGTGTTTCCGTTTCCCATGTTTGTAAACCATTGGATATGTGACTATAAATAAACATAATGTGTAATATAATGATTTTAGTGATTTATGTGGTAAGATATGTTTCACTCTATTTATTGCAAAAATGGCTCGAGATATTTTCGAGCTAGTTAATGTGATCTTTCCATGTGAAATTTTGATCTATATGTATTCCTGGGAATTTATCAGATTCATCTTTGTTATACTTGCCAATCTGGTTAATAACTTCATTGTTTATTTTAAAGGGACCCAAAAGGGAAACGTTACATGCTATGCACGTGAAAGAGTTAATAAAAACAAACTATTTTGAACGGTAATCACATTTTAATGTCAGTGGTTTATTAATTTTAAAAATTTGAACACCTTTTCCATCAAAGTTCGTAAGTCGCGCCATTTTGACTGATGTGTGACGTCGGCAAATGCTTGGCTCATTGAGAGGCAGAGCGGGCAACTCTGTATTTAAAATTCCGTTAAAATAATCGCCAGGTGGCGCGTCGCGATGTTTACATCCGCTTCGTGTACCCGGCGTGTGAAGCGAACATGATTTTCGTTCCGAAATAGCTGAATTTCGGTTGCAACGATAAGGGC
>JAODUO010002335.1:0-7500 GCA_025642075.2 Ridgeia piscesae
TTATTCTAGAGAATGTTCGGAATACAATAACCTTTCGGGATTTCTGCGTATTTCTGCCTGGCTGGCTGCTAGGTATAACGTGTTGCGTTTTCTTGGTGAGGCTAACACAATACAGTAACACAATAAATCAATTCGAGTTAACGTAATTAACCCGAAGTTCTAACACAATCTAATTGCATTCAGTGTTTTGTTGCATAGTTCCTATATGACGTTCCTGTTTAATGAGGATTTGTAGTTTCTTTCAAATGTATATGTATTGGTATCTTTGCATTATATTAAAAATTTTTATGTAGTTTATATATATATATATATATATATATATATATATATATATATATATATATATATATATATATATATATATATATATAAAATTATGGAAAATTTTTGAAATTTTTTTTACTTACTGTACACAATCTACAAAGTTCACACGGACAACACCTGGACTGATCACACACAACATTACTGTACACAATCTACAAAGTTCACACGGACAACACCGTGGACTGATCACACACAACATTACTGTACACAATCTACAAAGTTCACACGGACAACACCGTGGACTGATCACACACAACATTACTGTACACAATCTACAAAGTTCACACGGACAACACCGTGGACTGCTCACACACAACATTACTGTACACAATCTACAAAGTTCACACGGACAACACCTGGACTGATCACACACAACATTACTGTACACAATCTACAAAGTTCACACGGACAACACCGTGGACTGATCACACACAACATTACTGTACACAATCTACAAAGTTCACACGGACAACACCGTGGACTGATCACACACAACATTACTGTACACAATCTACAAAGTTCACACGGACAACACCTGGACTGATCACACACAACATTACTGTACACAATCTACAAAGTTCACACGGACAACCCGTGGACTGCTCACACACAACATTACTGTACACAATCTACAAAGTTCACACGGACAACACCGTGGACTGCTCACACACAACTTACTGTAAACAATCTACAAAGTTCACACGGACAACACCGTGGACTGCTCACACACAACATTACTGTACACAATCTACAAAGTTCACACGGACAACACCGTGGACTGATCACACACAACATTACTGTACACAATCTACAAAGTTCACACGGACAACACCGTGGACTGATCACACACAACATTACTGTACACAATCTACAAAGTTCACACGGACAACACCGTGGACTGATCACACAAACATTACTGTAAACAATCTACAAAGTTCACACGGACAACACCGTGGACTGATCACACACAACATTACTGTACACAATCTACAAAGTTCACACGGACAACACCGTGGACTGATCACACACAACATTACTGTACACAATCTACAAAGTTCACACGGACAACACCGTGGACTGATCACACACAACATTACTGTACACAATCTACAAAGTTCACACGGACAACACCGTGGACTGATCACACACAACATTACTGTAAACAATCTACAAAGTTCACACGGACAACACCGTGGACTGCTCACACACAACATTACTGTACACAATCTACAAAGTTCACACGGACAACACCGTGGACTGATCACACACAACATTACTGTACACAATCTACAAAGTTCACACGGACAACACCGTGGACTGTCACACACAACATTACTGTACACAATCTACAAAGTTCACACGGACAACACCATGGACTGATCACACACAACATTACTGTACACAATCTACAAAGTTCACACGGACAACACCGTGGACTGCTCACACACAACATTACTGTACACAATCTACAAAGTTCACACGGACAACACCGTGGACTGATCACACACAACATTACTGTACACAATCTACAAAGTTCACACGGACAACACCATGGACTGATCACACACAACATTACTGTACACAATCTACAAAGTTCACACGGACAACACCGTGGACTGCTCACACACAACATTACTGTACACAATCTACAAAGTTCACACGGACAACCAGGAATCCTACGACAATTTACCACGGTACTCTGTCACCATGAGGCTACGTCATCTATATCTAGCATGTCGGTCGTGTACTGATGAAGTAACTAACCACGTTGCAAATGAAACACAACGTCTCTCAGTTAAGAGGGAACGTAATCACAGATCTGAGAGACGTCATGGATAATGACAACGGATTTCATTGAAACTCGGGTTGGATCATCGAAAACACTGGAATAAATTCTTCGTGTAGCCATGTTTACCGAATGGTACAGAATGTGGCTAATGATGGTGCTGCGTACCTCGAACGCCTTTGCAGATGTCACATAAATAATCGTACGTTGATTACATTACGAGGAATGTATGCAATTGTCATATAAATAAACGTACGTTAATTACATTCCTAAGACTATGACGTCATAACATTATTACATCACAATAATAACTGTCTTGTCACAACAATCGTCTCCTAAAAATAAAACATAATTAATTATTTTCTGATTAAGAACCATCACAAGGCTGATTAAAATAGTATATAATAATAGTTGGTCCCTCCCAACAATATCAGAAATAGTTGAGTCACTTCCTGTAGGGGAGTGAGTGCGCTGTATCCTGTGTACAATGTAAGTGTATGATTCAATATTTACACCTATCTCAACAATTGTTATGAATACCAACCGGTGGCGATATTGTAACTCAAAAGGCCGAAGTATGTAGTACTATTTAAAATATACAAGATTGTGGAATGTGAATGAGTTTGAATGAGCGTGTGTGTGTGTATGTATGTTTTATATATATATATATATATATATATATATATATATATATATATGTGTGTGTGTGTGTGTGTGTGTGTGTGTGGAGAGAGAGAGAGAGAGAGAGAAAGAGAGAGTTAATGAGTGAAAAAAAAGGGTGAGTGAGTGACTGGGTGAGTGATTGAATGAGTGAATGGGTGAGTGTGTGATTGTGTGAGTGTTTGAGTGGGTGAGGGGTGAGTGGGGGACTGGGTGACTGGGTGACTGGGCGAGTGGGCGGGTGGGCGAGTGGGCGAGTGGGCGAGTGGGCGAGTGGGCGAGTGGGCGAATGGGCCAGTGGGTGAGGGGGTGAGTGAGTGGGTGAATGGGTGAGTGGGTGAGTGGGTGAGTGGGTGAGTGGGTGAGTGGGTGAGTGGGTGAGTGGGTGAGTGGGTGAGTGGGTGAGTGGGTGAGAGGGTGAGTGGATGAGTGGATGAGTGGATGAGTGGATGAGTGGGTGAGTGGGTGAGTGGATGAGTGGGTGAATGGGTGAGTGGGTGAGTGGGGAAAGGGGGGGGGGGGTGAGTGAAAAGAGTGGGTGAGTTGGTGAGTGGATGAGTGGGTGACTTGGGGGTGGGGAAATGGGTGAGTGGGTGATTGGGTGAGTGGGTGAGTTGGGAGAGTGGATGAGTGGGTGACTGGGCGAGTGGGCGAGTGGGCGAGTGGGCGAGTGGGCGAGTGGGTGATTGGGTGATTGGGTGATTGGGAGATTGGGGGTGAGTGGGTGAGTGGGTGAGTGGGTGAGTTGGTGAGTGGATGAGGGGGGATGGGTGAGGGGTGAGTGGGTGAGTGGGTGAGTGGGTGAGTGGGTGACTGGATGAGTGGGGGTGGGGAGGGGTGAGTGGGTGAGTGGGTGAGTGGGTGATTGGGTGAGTGGGTGAGTTGGTGAGTGGATGAGTGGGTGACTGGGCGAGTGGGTGAGTGGGCGAGTGGGCGAGTGGGCGAGTGGGTGATTGGGTGATTGGGTGATTGGGAGATTGGGTGAGTGGGTGAGTGGGTGAGTGGGTGAGTGGGTGAGTGGGTGAGTGGGTGAGTGGGCGAGTGGGTGAGTGGGCGAGTGGGCGAGTGGGGGAGTGGGCGAGTGGGCGAGTGGGCGAATGGGCGAGGGGGGAGTGGGGAGTGGTGAGGGGGGAAGGGTGAGGGGGAGGGGGGAGGGGGGAGGGGGGAGTGGGTGAGTGGGGGGAGTGGGTGAGTGGGGGGAGTGGGTGAGTGGGTGAGTGGGTGAGTGGATGAGTGGGAAGGGGGGTGGTTTAGTGGGGAGGGGGGAGTGGTTAGTGGGTAAAAAGGGGTTTGGGTGAGGAGTGAGGGGGGACCCAAAAGAGGGGCGAGTGGGGGGTGGGCGAGTGGGCGAGTGGGCGAGGGGGCGAGTGGGCGAGTGGGCGAGGGGGAAGGGGGGGTGGGCGAGGGGGAGGGGGAGGGGCGAGGGCCGGGTTGGGGTTGGGGATTGGGGGGAGGGGGTATGGGTGGGGGTGGGGGTGAGTGGGTGAGTGGGTGAGTGGGTGAGTGGGTGAGTGGGTGAGTGGGTGATTGGGTGAGTGGGTGAGTTGGTGAGTGGATGAGTGGGTGACTGGGCGAGTGGGCGAGTGGGCGAGTGGGCGAGTGGGCGAGTGGGCGGGGATTGGGTGATTGGGAGATTGGGTGAGTGGGTGAGTGGGTGAGTGGGTGAGTGGGTGAGTGGGTGAGTGGGTGACTGGGCGAGTGGGCGAGTGGGCGAGTGGGCGAGTGGGCGAGTGGGCGAGTGGGCGAGTGGGCGAATGGGCGAGTGGGTGAGTGGGTGAGTGAGTGAGTGGGTGAGTGGGTGAGTGGGTGAGTGGGTGAGTGGGGGTGGGTGAGTGGGTGAGTGGATGAGTGGTTGAGTGGGTGAAGGGGTGAGTGGGTGAGTTGGTGAGTGGGTGATTGGGTGAGTGGGAAAAGGGGGGGAGTGGGTGAGTGAATGAGTGGGGGATTGGGTGAGTGGGTGAGTGGGTGAGGGGGATGAGTGGGTGGAGGGGGGGATGGGGGGTGGGGGAGGGGTGAGTGGGGGAGGGGGTGAGTGGGGGGGTTTGGTGAGTGGGTGAGGGGTGAGGGGGGGGGTGGGTGAGTGGTTGAGTGGGGAGGGGGGAGGGGGGACTGGATGAGGGGCGAGGGGCGAGTGGGTGAGGGGGGAGGGGCGAGTGGGCGAGGGGGGCGAGTGGGGAGAGTGGGCGAGTGGGCGAGTGGGCGAGTGGGCGATTGGGCGATTGGGCGATTGGGCGATTGGGCGAGTGGGCGAGTGGGCGAGGGGCGAGCGGGTGAGCGGGCGAGGGGTGAGTGGGGAGTGGGGAGTGGGCGAGTGGGCGAGGGGGCGAGTGGGCGAGTGGGCGAGTGGGCGAGTGGGCGAGTGGGCGAGTGGGCGAGTGGGCGAGTGGGCGAGTGGGCGAGTGGGCGAGTGGGCGAGTGGGCGAGGGGGGGGGCGAGTGGGCGAGTGGGCGAGTGGGCGAGTGGGCGAGTGGGCGAGTGGGCGAGTGGGCGAGTGGGCGAGTGGGCGAGTGGGCGAGTGGGCGAGTGGGCGAGTGGGCGAGTGGGCGAGTGGGCGAGTGGGCGAGTGGGCGAGTGGGCGAGTGGGCGAGTGGGCGAGTGGGCGAGTGGGCGAGTGGGCGAGTGGGCGAGTGGGAAAGGGGGGGGGGGGCGAGTGGGCGAGGGGCGAGTGGGCGAGTGGGCGAGTGGGCGGGGTGGGGAGTGGGCGAGTGGGCGAGGGGGCGAGTGGGCGAGTGGGCGAGGGGGAGTGGGCGAGGGGGGAGGGGGGAGGGGGGGTGGGTGGGTGGATGAGTGGGTGAGGGGGAGTGGGCGAGGGGGGAGGGGGGAGGGGGGAGTGGGCGAGTGGGCGAGGGGGGATGGGCGAGTGGGCGAGGGGGGAGTGGGCGAGGGGGGAGTGGGCGAGTGGGCGGGGGGGTGGGCGAGGGGGGAGGTGGGGGTGGGGAAAAGGGGGGGTGGGCGAGGGGGGCGAGGGGGGAGGGGGAAAGGGGGGGCGAGTGGGGGGCGAGTGGGCGAGTGGGCGAGGGGGGCGAGGGGCGGTGGGGGGGGGGTGGGCGAGTGGGCGAGTGGGCGAGTGGGCGAGTGGGGGAGTGGGGCGAGTGGGCGAGTGGGCGACTGGGTGAGTGGGTGAGTGGGTGAGTGGGTGAGTGGGTGAGTGGGTGAGGGGGAGTGGGTGAGTGGGTGAGTGGATGAGTGGGTGAGTGGGTAGTGGGGAGGGCGAGGGGCGAGGGGCGAGTGGGCGAGTGGGCGAGTGGGCGAGTGGGCGAGGGGGCAGTGGGCGAGTGGGCGAGTGGGGGGTGGGGGGGGTGGGCGGGTGGGGCGAGTGGGGGAGTGGGCGAGGGGGCGGGGGTGGGCGAGTGGGCGGGTGGGCGGGGGGGGCGAGTGGGCGAGTGGGCGAGTGGGCGGGGTGGGCGAGTGGGCGAGTGGGCGAGTGGGCGAGGGGGCGAGTGGGGAGGGGTAAACGAAAAACGATCCAGGGGGAACCAACACACCCCCGGGGGGCGAGTGGGCGAGTGGGCGAGTGGGCGAGTGGGCGAGTGGGCGAGTGGGCGAGTGGGCGAGTGGGCGAGTGGGCGAGTGGGCGAGTGGGCGAGTGGGCGAGTGGGCGAGTGGGCGAATGGGCGAGTGGGCGAATGGGTGAGTGACTGAGTGACTGAGTGACTGAGTGACTGAGTGACTGGGTGACTGAGTGAGTGAGTGTGTATGAGTGTGTCGTGAACTCATTACCTCCCAGACGTTCTGCATGTCGGGCGCCATGTCGAAAACTAACACTTCGGAATGTCTCATGCTTTCACTAGTTGTGCCTATTGCACGAATCCAGTGTGTGCATTTGGCATAAGATGCAACTTTACAACTCGCTGTCCTGTGAACGACGTTCGTACCATCACGGTCTGAGTCATGTACCTTCTAGGCCACCTTGCACGGTTATCTTAGAAGTCATGTATCATACGTATCATGGCAAATATTTCTCCTATTCATTGTTGCAAGGAGGGGCAAAGTCATTGGTTTTATGTTCGTACCAAGATGCATGTGCCAAACGTCTTAAGCGCTTAGCTTCAAACACCAGCATCGTATTCGTCGTTGCAGCCGTCCGGATCTAGTTTGGGAAGCTGATGTTGACGTTTATCCATATCTTGCTCGAGTTTGATCATTGGTAGGCGGCCTACCGGTGTGTCTGGTGTTGTGAGTAGTTTGCAACGCTTGAGCTGTATACCCTCACTGTCAGAGCTACAACCGCTACTAGCCACTCACATAGGTGGAAAGATATATAGTGTGTGTGTGTGTGTGTGTGTGTGTGTGTGTGTGTGTGTGTGTGTGTGTGTGTGTGTGTGTGTGTTGTGTGTGTGTATGTGGTGTGTGTGTGTGTGCGTGTGTGTGTGTGTGTGCGTGTGTGTGTGTGTGTGTGTGTGTGTGGTGTGGTGTGTGCGTGCGTGTGTGTGTGTGCGTGCTGCGTGTGTGTATGTGTGTGTGCGTGCGTGCGTGCGTGTGTGCGTATGGGTGTGTATATGTGTGTGCGGGTGTGCACGTGTGCGTTTGTGTGCGTCTGTGCGCCTGTGCGCCTGTGCGTGTGTGTGCCTGTGTGCCTGTGTGTACAGGTGTGTGTGCACACATGTGAGTGCGTGTATGCGTTCGTTCGTTCGTGCGTGTGTGCGCGCGTGCATGTGTTGGCGTATTCATGTGTTTGCGAGTGTGTGAGTGTCCGTCCATCTGCTCATACGTGCATACGTGCACGTGTG
>JAODUO010002335.1:15000-20000 GCA_025642075.2 Ridgeia piscesae
TCAACATCTAAGTGGTGCATGAAAACATATTTTGAATCTGTTTACGCTATAATAGGTATAATTTATATCGTATAACATAATTTTGCAATTATGGTACGAAGTCGGTAATGTGTTGTGGGCATGAAGGGGAAGCGCTTCTCGTTTTGGCGAGGTGCCGTTGGAAAAAATGTACTCCCTCAAAATGAACATCGCTACGGCTTTGTCTGTATTTTCCTTCCTATATTTCAGATCAGCATCAGGGGCGATTCAAATATTCCCCTTATACAGACGAATGCATTTCACGGCCTCCGCACTTACAAGTTGACCCTGCAGGGATTGGGTGTCTCCTCCATCCAATCAGACGCATTCTCTGCCGTCGGTGCGGACCTGGAAGAGCTGCACTTGGACGAAAACCGCCTCAGCGATTTGTCATCCGGGTACTTCGGGGGAATGCTGAATCTGCGATACTTGTCCATTGCAAACAACCAACTGACAGCGCTACCTGGCGGCGTTTTCGAGCAGCTCGTGTCGCTGCGTTATCTGTACCTGTACGTGAACCGGATATCGAGCCTAGATCCACAGTGCTTCCGTTCGTTGCGTCGTCTGCACGGTCTATATTTGCATCACAACCAGCTGAGCGCTTTGAGCGGAGACTTATTCCGTGACACCGTCGATCTTACGGAGCTGGACCTGAGCCACAACGTCATAGAATCCTTACCGGAAGACGTGTTCCGCCACGCGACCAAACTCGAACGGCTCGTGCTGAAAAACAACAGGCTCCGAACTCTCGGCGCACGAGTGTTTGACGGCCTGAACCGACTATTAGTCCTCCATCTGACCGACAACCGCATTGGCAATGTCCCGCAAGCTTTATTGCGACACCTCTCCAGCCTCGAGACCCTACACCTCGAGGGGAATCAACTGCAGTCGCTTCCCAGCGGCTTCTTCGACGGCACGACCAAACTGAAAGCGTTGTACCTGAGCAGAAACAGATTCTCCGGACTACCAGGCGGACTGTTCCGCAACCTGAAGCAGCTGCAACTCCTGCATTTGTACGACAACCGCATCGTCGGTCTGGGTGGCGAGTCGTTTGTCGGTCTGTCGATGCTGAGCGATCTCAATATCGCCGGCAATTTAATCGCGGACGTGTCG
Organism: Ridgeia piscesae; assembly: GCA_025642075.2. NCBI lineage: Eukaryota > Metazoa > Annelida > Polychaeta > Sabellida > Siboglinidae > Ridgeia > Ridgeia piscesae. The sequence goes on from JAODUO010002335.1 coordinate 16,132, forward strand.
GCGGAAGTGTTCGCCCATCTGCCCAGCCTGACATACCTCTACATGAAGAACAACCGGCTGCAGTCGATCCGACGAGGCACGTTCGCCGGAACGCCGAAGCTGCATACACTCGACTTCGCCAAGAACCGATTCACACGACTAGAAGCCGAGCTGTGCGGATCGCTGAAAAGCCTGAGGTACATCTATAAACACTATCTTATATGTGTTCGTGTTTTTCGGTCACCATTATTTTCGCTGTATCTCATTTATAACTGTTTCTGCGATTCTACACTGCGTCAGTCGGTGACAGTTGACTCTACACTGCACCAGTCGGTGACAGTTGATTCTACACTGCACCAGTCGGTGACAGTTGTTTCTACACTGCACCAGACGGTGACAGTTGATTCTACACTGCACCAGTCGGTGACAGTTGATTCTACACTGCACCAGTCGGTGACAGTTGATTCTACACTCACCAGTCGGTGACAGTTGATTCTACACTGCACCAGTCGGTGACAGTTGATTCTACACTGCACCAGTCGGTGACAGTTGATTCTACACTGCACCAGTCGGTGACAGTTGATTCTACACTGCACCAGTCGGTGACAGTTGATTCTATGCAGTCGGTGTGTTGCACCAGTCGGTGACAGTTGATTCTACACTGCACCAGTCGGTGACAGTTGATTCTACACTGCACCAGTCGGTGGCAGTTGATTCTACACTGCAACAGTCGGTGACAGTTGATTCTACACCGCACCAGTCGGTGACAGTTCTTTCTACACTGCACCAGTCGGTGACAGTTGATTCTACACCGCACCAGTCGGTGACAGTTCTTTCTACACTGCACCAGTCGGTGACAGTTGATTCTACACCGCACCAGTCGGTGACAGTTCTTTCTACACTGCACCAGTCGGTGACAGTTGATTCTACACCGCACCAGTCGGTGACAGTTCTTTCTACACTGCACCAGTCGGTGACAGTTGATTCTACACTGAACCAGTCGGTGGCAGTTGATTCTACACTGCAACAGTCGGTGACAGTTGATTCTACACTGCAACAGTCGGTGACAGTTGATTCTACACCGCACCAGTCGGTGACAGTTCTTTCTACACTGCACCAGTCGGTGACAGTTGATTCTACACCGCACCAGTCGGTGACAGTTGATTCTACACTGAACCAGTCGGTGGCAGTTGATTCTACACTGCACCAGTCGGTGACAGTTGATTCTACACTGCAACAGTCGGTGACAGTTGATTCTACACCGCACCAGTCGGTGACAGTTCTTTCTACACTGCACCAGTCGGTGACAGTTGATTCTACACCGCACCAGTCGGTGACAGTTGATTCTACACCGCACCAGTCGGTGACAGTTGTTTCTACACTGCACCAGTCGGTGACAGTTGATTCTACACTGCACCAGTCGGTGACACTTGATTCTACACTGCACAGGTCGGTGACAGTTGTTTCTACACTGCACCAGTCGGTGACAGTTGATTCTACACTGCACCAGTCGGTGACAGTTGATTATACACTGCACCAGTCGGTGACAGTTGATTCTACACTGCACCAGTCGGTGACAGTTGATTCTACACTGCACCAGTCGGTGACAGTTGTTACTACACTGCATCAGTCGGTGACAGTTGTTACTACACTGCACCAGTCGGAGACAGTTGATTCTACACTGCACCAGTCGGTGACAGTTGTTACTACACTGCATCAGTCGGTGACAGTTGATTACTACACTGCACCAGTCGGTGACAGTTGTTACTACACTGCATCAGTCGGTGACAGTTGATTCTACACTGTACCAGTCGGTGACAGTTGATTCTACACTGCACCAGTCGGTGACAGTTGATTCTACACCGCACCAGTCGGTGACAGTTCTTTCTACACTGCACCAGTCGGTGACAGTTGATTCTACACTGAACCAGTCGGTGGCAGTTGATTCTACACTGCAACAGTCGGTGACAGTTGATTCTACACCGCACCAGTCGGTGACAGTTCTTTCTACACTGCACCAGTCGGTGACAGTTGATTCTACACCGCACCAGTCGGTGACAGTTGATTCTACACCGCACCAGTCGGTGACAGTTGTTTCTACACTGCACCAGTCGGTGACAGTTGATTCTACACTGCACCAGTCGGTGACACTTGATTCTACACTGCACAGGTCGGTGACAGTTGTTTCTACACTGCACCAGTCGGTGACAGTTGATTCTACACTGCACCAGTCGGTGACAGTTGATTCTACACTGCACCAGTCGGAGACAGTTGATTCTACACTGCACCAGTCGGTGACAGTTGTTACTACACTGCATCAGTCGGTGACAGTTGATTCTACACTGCACCAGTCGGTGACAGTTGATTCTACACTGCACCAGTCGGTGACAGTTGATTCTACACTGCATCAGTCGGTGACAGTTGATTCTACACTGTACCAGTCGGTGACAGTTGATTCTACACTGCACCAGTCGGAGACAGTTGATTCTACACTGCACCAGTCGGTGACAGTTGATTCTACACTGCATCAGTCGGTGACAGTTGATTCTACACTGCACCAGTCGGTGACAGTTGATTCTACACTGTACCAGTCGGTGACAGTTGATTCTACACTGTACCAGTCGGTGACAGTTGATTCTACACTGCATCAGTCGGTGACAGTTGATTCTACACTGCACCAGTCGGTGACAGTTGATTCTACACTGTACCAGTCGGTGACAGTTGATTCTACACTGCACCAGTCGGTGACAGTTGATTCTACACTGCATCAGTCGGTGACAGTTGATTCTACACTGTACCAGTCGGTGACAGTTGATTCTACACTGCACCAGTCGGAGACAGTTGATTCTACACTGTACCAGTCGGTGACAGTTGATTCTACACTGCATCAGTCGGTGACAGTTGATTCTACACTGCACCAGTCGGTGACAGTTGATTATACACTGCACCAGTCGGTGACAGTTGATTCTACACTGTACCAGTCGGTGACAGTTGTTCCGTTCTCATCTTCTATGCGTAACGACCTTGACCCTCCAAACCGCGCGGTTGTTAGTTGTTCTTGGCAGTTATTTTGCGGTCTTTCCACACCACGTTGACAGACAACCAATTATTTGTATTCGCTGATTTCCTCTTGACCTTTTCCGTTAATATTACTAGGTGTTAGTAGTTGCTCTAGTTTTTATTTCTCACGATGGGCCTTATAAATTGTGCCTGTTTTTACTTAGTATGATCATCATCTTTCTGTTGTAGTTGGTTGTGCTAAGGACTTTTCCGTTGCTTTCTTTTTCTGTTAACGGAATTCTCACCGTTGTTTTTAAAACACATTTCATTTTCTTCGATGGTGTGTTTTATTCGTTTATTTTGTGTCCAGTATTCACAACCATCTAGTAATATGGGCTCGATGTAACATTGTAATACAGCATTTATTTAATAAATTACCATATGGAAGAAACGAGAGGGCGGGAAATGGAGAAGTGGGTGAGGAGGGCTGTACATTAAGTATCCTTACTGAAAGTACACCATAGTTTGCACATAAGAGCTTATTAATTGTCACTAAATATATGTCTAACGAATTTACAACAGCGTCGTCTAATGTGCCAGGTAGCTTGCTATACACGAACAAAGAAGCTATTGACGTAAGTGAAACAGGTGTCAATATGTGCATGCTCCAAGCATATCGAATTTGCGCACTCGTTTGCTGAGTATTTAACAGTCATTCGATAGTTTGTACCACCCCACTGTGAGAGTACGTATTTCATTTGACATAGCTTACTATTCTTAACTTAACTTTTTAACCGGTTTCAAGTTGTCTATGCTTTTGAAATTAATGAAGAAAATAGTTCTTCTTTTGTCAGAACCATTCATATGCTTAGATATCGTTTGTTTTACTT
>JAODUO010002335.1:22500-28632 GCA_025642075.2 Ridgeia piscesae
TTATCGGTACAACCGCGAATAGGGCCTGCAAGTCTCGCGCGCGAAAACGAGGCTGGGGGCAGTTGGGGGCATGGATTACTCCATGTTAACATATAGGACTTTGTTTTGTTTTGGTCGTAATAATCGAACTGTCCGGAAATAGCGTATTTCAGTTATATTGTCCGAAGGATTATTACAAGCAGAAGCAGTGGAACACTTTGCCGGTGACAATGATCACGGAAATCATGAATTTTAATCGATTATTATGGTGGTTGCCATGGCAATAGCGGCAAGTACTTGTGTTTGGCGATCTTGACTAATAATGAACAGTGCCAGTTCTCGCGCAGTACAACCTGTTTTGGCCAAACGTATACATGTGTTATGATTATGTGCATTTAGACAACTTGTCAGATATAAGTGCTTATCGAAACCACAACGTACTGCAATGTAAAACGCAAATCCCGTAAAAGACACATACAGCTTAGCATCGTGTCGATTATCTGCACTACGTAAATCGCTATGTGCCTATGATAGTGTGATTACCTCAATATTAAATCGGACATTTAAGATAAGAAACGTATAACATAAGATATTTATTAACTGATTTTCCTAGTATTCATCAGTCGGAAGCTACAACTGTCATCCATCGTTAGAATATTATTCTTGTGTCCAGTCCCCAATTAGTCTCGCTTAGTCCCCAATAAGCTCCAGTCGCGCGGTGTCACGCCATGTATCGTGACCCACTTGCAGGCCCTATTACTGTCATTCCTGAATTTGCCGGAACCGGAAGTAACTTTTTGTTATCCAATTAACAGGTGTGGCGACGTCTGAAGGACTCGTCGGACCAGTTTCGTTTGATCTACGAAACCAATGATATTACACAGCGGACACCAGTGACGGTAGGTGGCACTATAACTCTGTCTACGACTGCTTCCGGCAACAGTATAAGGGTGTATTTTTAGTGTTACTAATGGTATTAAATGACCTTTAAAACGGGACACCTAGTATGTTAGCGACACGCTATTTCATGGAGTGTGCTTGAATCGTTTTAGTTATGCTAAATATTGCAATGTGTAAAGTAATTATCAACATAGTGTCTGTCTGTCTGTCTGTCTGGCTGTCTGGCTGGCTGGCTGGCTGGCTGGCTGGCTGGCTGGCTGGCTGGCTGGCTGGCTGGCTGGCTGGCTGGCTGGCTGGCTGTCTGTCTGTCTGTCTGTCTGGCTGGCTGGTTGGCAAGCTGCCTGTCTGCCTATCAGGCTGTCAGGCTGTCTGGCTGTCTCTCTGGCTGACTGTCTGGCTGGCTGTCTGGTTGTCTGTCTGCCTGTCTGTCTGTCTGTCTGCCTGTCTGCCTGCCTGCCTGCCTGCCTGGCTGGCTGTCTGTCTGTCTGTCTGTCTGTCTGTCTGTCTGTCTGTCTGTCTGTCTGTCTGCCTGCCTGCCTGCCTGCCTGCCTGCCTGCCTGCCTGCCTGCCTGCCTGCCTGCCTGCCTGCCTGCCTGCCTGCCTGCCTGCCTGCCTGCCTGCCTGCCTGCCTGCCTGCCTGCCTGCCTGCCTGCCTGCCTGCCTGCCTGCCTGCCTGCCTGCCTGCCTGCCTGCCTGCCTGCCTGCCTGCCTGCCTGCCTGCCTGCCTGCCTGCCTGCCTGCCTGCCTGCCTGCCTGCCTGCCTGCCTGCCTGCCTGCCTGCCTGCCTGCCTGCCTGCCTGCCTGCCTGCCTGCCTGCCTGCCTGCCTGCCTGCCTGCCTGCCTGCCTGCCTGCATGTCTGGCTGTCTGTCTGTCTGTCTGTCTGTCTGTCTGTCTGTCTGGCTGGCTGGCTGGCTGGCTGGCTGTCTGTCTGTCTGGCTGGCTGGCTGGCTGGCTGGCTGGCTGGCTGGCTGGCTGGCTGGCTGAGTGAGTGAGTGGGTGGTTTCGTGCATGCGTGTGTGCACGTGCGTGCGTGCTAGTGAATTAATATGTGTATACGAATATGCATGTGCGTGCGTGCATGCATGCGAATAATGTTGTGTATATATGTGCGTTTTTATACGAACATGTGTGCGTATCTGAACGTGTGTGCACTGTGCACGCTCGCGTGTATGTTGTGTGCCTGCGTGCGTGCATAGTTGTATGAATTAATGCATTAGGACTTGTGCGTAAACTGCGTGCATCATTGAGTGAATGTGTTAACATACACGTTTACTAATTACACACCTGCCAACCGCGTGAAGCAGTACACATAGGGACATATGGTTATTGGGCGTCATAAGTGTTCATTAAGTGTTCACAGTACAGTTTAAATTACCATACGTTGTGTAATAAACACTCGTTTCCACTTACACCTACTTGGACGACAATTGCTGCATTCATCTTGTAACGATTTATTCCGTGCACCGCCAACGCTGCTCGTATCTTACAATGAACAAAAGACACACGTCCCAGTGTGGAATGCGTTCTAAAGAACCGGGTAAACCTCCGTTGTGAACCCCGTGGGAACACCCTCGCACTAAAGCGTATGCTCCGAACTATCTGCACGACGTAGGAGGCAGTATTGTCAACTGGTGGTATTGTGCGTGATTGGTCGTTCTTGCAACTATTATGCCTCGGGGGTTCGCGTCTGGTTACTCTTTACAACCCTGTATGGAATGCAACTGTTCCACAGAGCTGGCCTCATTGGTCGGTCAGACGAATCCACCGGTAGACTGTTTACTCACCCGCGGGTAACGAGAATGGTTCAGTGTTGCTAGTTCGTTCGTGCGAAGAAACTGATGCCGTCCCGTGACATTTTTATATTCCATTATTGTTAAATTATTACACGACAATTAAATATTTACTAGTGTTACGTATGGACGAAGCTGATCGGGGTGAATGGTTCATTCACATCTGGCTTATTAGTTGACAGATTCCGTTAAAACGTTGTATGTATTTGTATATAATGTATGTATATGATTTAAGAGTAGCATATAAATTATGTCAGTTAGATAAATTCATGTTAATTACTTTACACAAACAATACACAAACCATGATAAGTTATATCCTCCTAAATCATCCGTTCTCATAATACATTTATGAACGTCAACTAACTGATGTACACATAATTACATGTAATCATGACACATGCTAATCTCTAAGTTATGCAACTTCACCAGTGCAAATACGGTATTTTCTTAGTCATATATCTTATATGATTGGGTATACTATGTCACACTGAGTTGAACAGTCTGTATCACGATGCGATGATGTATTTCCGGTAGATTGAAGTGACGCAGCGATGCGTGACCGTCAGAAAAGACGACTTCATCGGCTTCATATTCGACTCGCCTAGAATTCCCGTCAACTACGTGTTCAAACCGACTTTTAACTGGGTTTACTACCATTTCGCTCGGCGTGGGAACAACGAGAAACGTCCGTCTGTCGGGGACGTGCTGCAATTTGACTCCTTGCCCTTTCCCTACGTGTTCACCCTGAGTGCCAACTCCAACCAACAAATGTCGTGCGTCTGACGAAGTCCCAAGATCATTGAGCGGCTGTCGTGTTATCGTGTGTCATCTCGTTTCAGTGTTCAGTCTCAATTCAGAGTTATTTCGTGAAAAAAGCATACATCAATGTTATATTGCTTACAACATGCAGGTTCACTGATACGAACGTCACGTGCTATTTAATGTTGATGTAACCGAGCGAATTGTTTCGTTACTTTTGATTGCATCCAAAAAATATCAAAAAAGTTAAACGTGTGCAGTCTGTATAGGTGTAGGGTCTGTCAAGATACGTTTATTCGCGTTGTTGTAGTTTATCTTAGCTAGCGGTCAATGTAAGTAATCTGTTGATATTAAACAATCAGATACCCACGCTTGTGTTACATCGACTGGACACTTCAGTGCGAGTCAACTGATGGGGGAGTTTTAACAGCATGAATGTGTTTATCCTCTATCTATGCTTGCCAATAGCTCCACTCATAGTTTGCAATATATATTAAATTCGCTACCGAGTCTTTCTGATTTATACTAGTTCGCTTCGTCTCTTCCCTTGTACAAAATAACTTTATGTTAATTACATTGCAATCCGGTAGGTGGCGCCAGGTAACAGCTCTACGTCTCCTAGAATTCCGTGTGACATATGCGTTATAACTTGACTCTATACACCATTAAGACTAACATTCACCAGGTCTGTGATGAACTCTATAGTCTTAAGTGACCAGATGTGTGTCTTGCACGCCACTTTCTGCAGCGTATTTGAAGCAAATGTAGGTGCACAATGAACAAATTGAATTTAGTTAGTTTTCCAGCTCAGCGATTAATTAGTTATTCTAACACTAGTACTATTTAACTAAATGTATGACAACTGTGATGTTAACAATGTCTGGTGTATTTGCATAAATAATTAAATGCATTTATCCAACACATATTTCCACGCGGCATTTTGTGTTTTATAATATTTGTATGTTATAGATTTTGTACCATTGTATATACAATTGACTCTGCATTTCTATAGGCCTACATAGATTATTCACAGGTAGAACAGGCTACAGATAAAGAGAAATGTCCCTGTTTGATGAGGGCGTGACAATTGGTACACGTATGTTTTTTTTTATATTGTACCGTATACCTTTTTAAATATATAAAGAAAAACTCCCTAGAAGGTGTTGTCACGTTTCGCGCTGAAAGCTGCTGCCAGCCATCTTCTATAAACGGTGGGGCCTACTTAAAAAGGTACCGTCTGCAATGTCAAATAAGAAAGCTGAGATAACTGTTGAGCCAACTGTTTGCTATGCGTGTGTTTGTCTGTGTGTATGCGTGTGTGTGGTATGTGTATGTGTATGTGTATGTGTATGTGTATGTGTATGTGTATGTGTATGTGTATGTGTATGTGTATGTGTATGTGTGTGTATGTGTGTGTGTGTGTGTGTGTGTGTGTGTGGTGTGCGTGTGCGTGTGCGTGTGCGTGGCGGGCGTGCGCGTGCGCGTGCGCGTGCGCGTGCGCGTGCGCGTGCGCGTGCGCGTGCGCGTGCGCGTGCGCGTCCGCGTCCGCGTCCGCGTCCGCGTCCGCGTCCGTGTGCGTGGCGGGCGTGAAAAAGCGTGCGTGCTGGCGCGTCTGTCTGCGTGTCTGCGCGCGCGCGTGTGTGTGCGTGTGCGTGTGCGTGTGCGTGTGCGTGTGTGTGCGGTGTGCGTGTGCCTGTGCGTGTGCGTGTGCGTGTGCGTGTGCGTGTGCGTGTGCGTGTGCGTGTGCGTGTGCGTGTGCGTGTGCGTGTGCGTGCATTTATGTGAGTGTGTTTCTGGAAACTTTTCCGTATATTATCCAATTACTTTGCGTACCCACCCATACTTACATACATACGCACACGCCAACAACCGCACACGCCAACAACCGCACACGCCAACAACCGCACACATTCCTTTGTTCGATTGTAAAAATCCGCCTTGTGGTGCCATCTGGCGAATAACCCTCCAAACACGACCCTAATATTTATTGACATGCTATGTATGTATCGCCATACGTTGTTTATTGATTACGCAATTATACTACGAAAAGCCACATCGTTTTAAGCAATTTACAAGCTTTTCATGGGATAACATATTTCTAAATTGACTGGCGAACTAATTTATTGGCTTCTCCAAGCGCGACTGAGTCATGCATGTGAATAACGAAAATAGCCGCCCAGTTTGAAAAAGGATAAACAATTGGAACGAACAGCGGAACGGTTTAGTGTATTCGAGTGTTTTGACCTACGTCCCAGATATTGCAAGTAACACGAGCAGCGTTTGGGATAAGCCGGGAGTAGGCTAATCTCGCTTAACCGACTGTCGGTCGGCTGCGGGACTACGCCGAGAAGACAGTCTGGCGATTCTCCCAGCTTTTGAATATTTATCCACGTGATCTATACAATGCTGCCACCTCACGGACACTGGTTAATTATGCCGTAATTTTTATTTTTATAAACAACTGCAAATTTGTATTTCTATTGATTTAGTATTAATATAATATAGCATTATGTGATAAAAAGATATCCTTATTTAATTTTATGTTATCCGTGTGGGGCTAAACAGTGTTGCCACCTCACGGATACTGGTTAATCCAGCCGTAATTCTTATTTTATAAACAACTGTAAATTTGAATGTTTGTGTTAATGTAAGTTCAATGTTGAATACCTTTCATATGATATCATTATCTTGTAAAAGTATAT
>JAODUO010002336.1:0-10000 GCA_025642075.2 Ridgeia piscesae
CTGGCATCGCTATTTCCTTTGTGACTAGTTTTGTCTGGCTTATGTGCCTCTGAGGTACTTTCACTGACATTACTGTCTTTGCTGTTTTCGTCCAGGTCTTTAGAAACATTGCCATGGTGCCGTTTCATGTCTGGGATACTATCAGTGTCAGAATCGAATATTCGCTTTCTTGCCGAACTGTCTGTGTGGATTTCGGCAACGACATTACTTGACCGGCTGGGTTTGGCCGGCTGCTCCTGGTATGCCTTCAGTTCTGTCAGCAAGTCCTTGATGTGCACGTATTTGTTTATGACATCATTGGTGATCAAATCTGTCGTGCGTTCCAGCAATTTAACAAAGTCATCTGATTGGATGAAATCAGACTTAGCCTTCTGGTGGCGTTTCTTGATCAGCTTCAGCACCTCCTCATCTTGTCCAGTGCCCAAAGGCCAAAAAAAATTTTCCCTTTCCCAAACAATACGAAGTATTCTCTGCATACAAAACACACTTCATTGAAACACAAGTTGCTGATGAATATCATCCACAGAATATCAAACAAATAAACTCGTGCAACTGAACACTTTTACAAAACATAACATGATACATGAGTAATGCTAACTAACATATAATCCATACATTCCTAAATATAAAGTTACCTGCTCAATACAGCAGCTACACAACAACCGATAATTAAGAAACATGAAAAGCCACTTGAAGGCATCATACCAAACCACTTCTTCTTATGGAATTAATTACAAAATAACCAGTAGTGGAAACAATGCTCATAAACTAGGTGGAACATTTGCTTCTGAAAATATTCTGCATTTCTGGAAAACTTCAAAAAGAAACATAAAAGAACAGTTACCTTTGAAAATGCAACTTCTGCCATGTTTAGTGACACAACATGACAAGTTTATGGGTTACGTGTGTCAGATCTGCAAAGTCAAACAATGTAAGTCAAGAATTGTACAAATAAACCCGCCATCAAAGAACGAATGATACAATGAGTACAATACTGAACATTAAAATACATCCAACATATAATTTAGAACAATTAACTTAATTGTCCATTTGATATAAACTGACTGGACGTGAGGTTTTAACTTGTCGGTACTGCTGTGATATTTCATATGCCATCTTATATGTTAGCACCACTTCAACTGAATAAACATTAGTAAATTTTCAGGTGTATTAATTTACGTTGTGAAATAGAAATTTGAAACAATTTTTTTTTTAACTGAACACTGTTAATAGTAAAATGTGTAGCTGTATGCTGCAGTATGTATTCTGTATAACAGGTACATCTATCCATTGAGAGCCGGGGCCAAAAAGAGAGGGTGCATACCCCCTGGACATCTACCAAAGTCCACCACTGAGGAGAAAGCGATAAATTAATGGATAACATGATTTGCTTGGTGTTATTTATGTTAATGGTGTGGGTGTTTATGAATAAAAATTACAAATATGTTAAAAATAATATATAAATATTATACCATAGTAAATGACTATGTCATAGGTCTAAGTAAGTCTTGCAATCTTAGAATTTCTACCCAATGTATTACAGTATTCTTTTCCTTTTATTTACAGTATCTCTTTCAGCAATAAAAATAACTCCAAGTCTAGGTTAGTTAGCTACCGCCTACTAGGGTTACCTGTTTTTAATAAAACTATTATGTAACAGATTTTTCTAAGCTTTTCTAAACAATATTTACTAACAAATGAGAGAAAACTTGTTTCTATATTTTAGTAAGTTGTTAGCCAGAATATTGACATTGCAACTAGAAAGTGCCAATTGACTTGATGCGGCTTATTTTATGAACAATCAGAACACCTGCCAATATAACAGGTGCTGATGTAAGCAGATGGAGTGATTACAATACAAATGTATTCAAGTACGAATACGATTACTTTGAACATGCATGAGTACGAGTACTCATAACACAAATGTACTCGAGTACGGGTAAGGTTACTTTTGAATGTAGTCGAGTACAACTACATTAGAATGTAATCATGATTACTTTCATGATTACTTTAATAAATATCCTGTTTCTGACATAAAGGCAACATTCATGGAATCCCTAGGTATCATTCTTTTTCTGTCTATCTTTTGTTCTAACTGATTACTACTATCCACTATCTAGGTGTTATTAATAATCAGACGATTTTCTGATGTATTGAATGAATCATTTAATGCTGGATTAATAATTTAATTTAATGGTTTCTGAATCAAATACAAATATGATGCATTTAAGAATTTCAAATGTCCTCTTTTTATTTATAATGTCAAATACACATGATCAAATACATTACGATAACAATATTTAAAAAGGGGAAAGGTACCCAAATTTTAAATATGTAGTATATAAGACAGGGGTCAAATACAGGTATTTAAAAAGTTTTTAAAACTTTTTGGGTTAAAGGGAATTTGGGGAAATTTAAGGAAATTTTAAAAATTTTTATTTTTTGTCCCCCCCTTTTTTTGTTTTTTTAACTTTTTTCTAAAGTTTTTGATATTTAAATTTTTTTTTCCCCGGGTTAACAAAAAATCAACATTTTTCCTTACCCTGAATTTGTTTTCATTTGGGAAACCTAATCTTTTTGTGGGCAAAACCCCTTTACCCAAACCAGTTTAGGTCCGTGTAAATACGTCCGACACCATGCATGTTTTTTTCTGTATGGCTAAAATGGTTGCAGGAGGGAACAAATTTTTTATTGGAAAAATTAAAAAAAAAAGTCGGTTTTTGAAATCTGAAACGTTGTGGCACTTTTAAACCCTTTTAATTTTTTATGCAGTGCATAGTTTAAATTTCCGAAATGTAGTCCCCAACCCAATGGGCCCTACACATTGAAAAAAAAAACGTTTTGAAAAAAGGGCCCCAATAATTTAAAGGGCCCGGTTTTAAACCTTTTTTGCCATGATATTTTGCCTATCTTGGCACAGCTGTTAAAAAAAACTTGTGAACAAAATTAAAATTAATAGGGAAATTAAAAATATCAAAAAAACTACCCAAAAAAAAGGTTTTTCCGGGCATTGTTGTAACCTTGTTTCAACTGAAATTACAGAAAGCATTTGATGTGGAAATATTATATTTTTGCTAGAAACACCAGTCACGGGTGCCTTGGTTGAGATAGGATTTAAGATCATTTTACACATAATTACAATTAGTTACCATCTGGAAAATGCAGCGATCAGACTTTTTAGCTTCCTGCAAACAACGGATCGCTCCCAGCGCGCGTCTTGCCGTAGAGCACACATATTACCGAACTTACGCGAATAAAACCTGCCATGCGATGTAGTTAAATATACATTTCATGCCGTTCGGTACAGCCAAAATTATGTCCTTTATTTATAACACTCTGTAGGCGTACACATATACCATAATTATACTTATTTCATCAAAGGTAATATTGCATGAGTACTTTACATCTCGATTAGTCTTTTAGACTATCAATAAAAAGCCGATGTCATAGAGGGTGAGCAGTTAACGCACCCGTGCAGACGCATCGATCATGACTGCAAAGGCGATGAATTGCGATTTGAAGATATGTCCCCAAGCCTATAAGGCTACATAATTAGTTTTGATTCTGTACAATGCGTAAATATTGGTTATTTAAGTTTAAATTGATAAAATATTGCTAATTATATATTTTTTGACTTCGCAGTCCACACGCAAGACATCGCTTCTGAGGTTCTGGTGCGTCTGTGATGAGCTAACGCTCACGCCTTGTGATACGGCCAACCGACTGTCTGTCGGCCGCGGAACTACGCCGAGAGTCTGGTATTTGCCGGCTTGAATATTAAAATTTTATTCGCGTGATCTATGTTAATACCCACGGACACTGGTTAATCTGCCGTAATTCTTTTATAAACAACTGCAACTTATTTATCTTTAAAAATAATAGATTTAAAACAAAGATATTTATAATACAGCATTGTCGATTGATAAAAGGTATATTTATTTAATTTTGTATGTTATCTCGTGTGATGCTAAACAATACGGGTACACTACGGATATTACACTCCTGCCGTAATATTATTTTTATAAACAACTGTAAATTTGATTTGTACTCATTTTGGTTTTAATATAGTTCAATGTTGAAATACTTTCATAGATTATTTATCTGTAAAGATATCGTTACTTTACTTTATTCATAGCCTGAGAGCACCAAAAATCTCTAACGGTAAGGTTGCCTGGGGTTAACAAGTGTTGACAGAGTTGAGGCTTGCGTTGCCATTCAATGGAACCGAGGCTAGATATGACAAGCTCAGTGGCGTATTTCAGAGTATATGCCTCAATTCTAAAAATTAGGATTTGTAACGAGACCAATAATTGGCTGCCTGATTCATAGAGTCACAGTACAAAGGGGCTTCAGGATGCCACTCAGTCCTTACCTTCGCCATCATTCAAATAGATTAGTTGTGAATTTTCCACTTCTGCACCGGCCGCGTTAATGAAGTATTGACATAAATGGCATCAATATTCTCAATGTGTACATATATTATTAAGGATTCAAAATATTCGCCCGGCCATTACACTAGCAATAAATTGCTTTGTTATTATAAATGTCAGGGTGACAATGATATTCTTTCCAATAGTCCGTTTTCTTCCTTCCATACGCAGTCTCTTCTACTATCATCTTTTTCCATTCGTCTCCATTTTTATGTTTAATGCAAACTTCCATCATACTCTGAAGTTTCGGCTCATTTCTCCACTTTCGCCTGTTTTGCCAGTTTTTCATCTCCACACGACCAGCCATGTCCTCCTCACAATCTCTTTCCTTGTGATCTTCCTTCTTCCACCAATTCATTTCATCAGCTCTCTAATCTCCCATGACTATTAACAGCAAACCCGACCTTCTCCTGTTGTTTTCCGCGTTGGGCGTCATCGTCCTGGTGACCATACGCCAAGGTAATACACGCCCCGAGCACATTTTCCTTGTGTTTGCTGTCAAGATGTCTATCTCCCATCACCCTTCAACTGTCTCTCCAAGCGTTTATCCCGGCTAAAACTCATTGTAACTGTGCTACCAATCTAGTGGGTTTTCACTTAGAAACGCCACTCTTTCTGCGACATACGGTAACACATGTTGCGAAGTTACCGGAACGCCAACAATACACATCTATGGATGTTTAATTCATTGTAAAGTGACTATTGCATTTATCATGGTCTTTATGGGTTTGTGATTGTGCAGCGTAGTGTGGTACGGCTGTGTTATGTAGGAGCTTTGTTCGTGTGTACTTAATAATGTAAATGTTTCACTCTTGTTTCTCTAATGTTGACGCCTCTGCACGGCCTGCTGATATATATATATATATATATATATATATATATATATATATATATATATATATATATATATATATATATATATATATATATATATAATCAATTATTTAAAAATAAATACGACATGACAACCAAAGTTTAATCATGATTGATGTGGTTTCTTATTATTCACAGAATATATATATATATATATATATATATATATATATATATATATATATATATATATATATATATATATATATTATACACAGCGCGATACGAAAAGGCCAGAGAAGGCACTCAACGAAAACTGCCACGAGAGCAAGCTGGATTCAGAAATGAGAAGGAGAACTGCAGACGTCGTAAACCAACTGAAGACTGAAGGAGAAGAGCAAAGAATATAATATTTTGAAAAATGAGATTGTGACTCAACGACTGGCTGATTTCAGTGCAAAATCAGTTAAAAGTCATATCTTTACTCACTCACAAGTGTAGCTCATATCTATTCGTTGTTACACTCTCACGTAATTCATGCGCCTTTTTATCTGTTGTTAAGCACTCACAGCGGGCTCATCATTATCTGTTGTTAGCACTTTAGTGTATTCAATCTTTATTCGTTGTTATCATTCACAGTGTAGCTCATGTCTTTTTTCGTTGTTATCACTCTCACAGTGTAGCTCATGTTTATTCGTTGTTAGCACTCTCACGGTGTAATTCATGTCTTTATTCGTTGTTAGCATCCTCTAGTGTAGCTCATGTCTATTCGTTGTTATCACTCATTAAGTGTAGCTAATGTCTTATTCGTTGTTATCACTCTCATAGTGTACTCATATATTTATTCGTTGTTATCACTACAGTGTAGCTCATGTCTTTATTCATTGCGCCATTCTCAGTGGCTCATGTCTTATCTCGTTGTTGTCATCTTCAATATAGCCATATCTTATTCGTTGTTAGCATCTGTTATGTAGCTCATATCTTTTATTCGTTGTTATCACGGATATAGCTCATGTCTTTTATTCGCTGTTACTCATTATGTAGCTCATATGCTCTATTCGTTGTTAGATAATTCATTGGTAGCCTGTCTTTTATTATTGTTATCACTCATATAGCCTCGTCTTTATCTCGTTGTTATCACTCATATAGCTCATGCTCCATTCAGTTACATTCACAGCTCATACAGTTACATTCACAGTGTAAATTCATGCGTCTTATTCGTTGTTATCACTCCTAGTGTATTCATATCTATGCAGCATTCTCCATATGGCTCATATCTTATTCGTTGTTACTTCACGGTGTATTCATCTTTTTATCTCGTTGTTACATCTTCACAGTATTCATGTCATTATCTGCAGCTAGCACTCTTCTAGTGTAGTTCATGTCTTTATTCGTTGCTTTCACAGTGTAGCTCTCATGTTTACACTATTGTAAATTATACCTTTATCTGTTGTTATACTCTCAATATGTAGCTCATATTCTACAGCAAGCATCCCTATGTAGCTCATGTTCTTATTCGTTGTTGCTTACTGTTGTTATACTCACATACTCATGCCTTTATTCGTTGTTAGCATATTCTCATGTGTTCATGCCTTATCTGTTGTTACACTCACAGTGTAGCTCATGTCTTAATTCGTTGTTATAGCTCATATCTTTATTCGTTGTTATCACTCACACTGTAGTTTTCCGTCTTATTCGTGGCCATCACTCATGAGTCAGTGCCTCATTCGTTGTTAGCACTCATTATGTAGCTCATGTCTTTTTATTCGTTGTTACAATTAATATGTGGTTCATGCTTTTATTCGTTGTTATAATCGCCATATATGTCATGTCTATTTGTTGTTAGCACTCTTCTTCATGCCTTATTCGTTAAGTACTCTCTTAGTGTAGCTCATGTCTTATTCATTGTTAGCAATTCTCTATGTAGTTCATGTCTTATCTCGTTGTTAATTGTTATGTAGCTCATGTCTTATCTTCGTTGTCGTACTCACAGGTTCATGTCTTTTATTCGTTGTTACATCTCACAGTGCAATTCATACTAGTTCGTTAAAACATACTCACAGTGGTTCATGTCTGTTAGCACTCATTGCGTGGTTCATGCTCCATTGTTGATACTACAGCGTGGTTCATGCCTTATTCGTTAAGTCAGCACCTCCTACAGTATAGTTCATGCCTTATCTCGTTGTTGGTCACTTCAGTGTATTCCCGTCTGCCGTTGTCACTACAGTGTAGTCTCAGGCCTTTTATTCGTTGTTGTCACTGGTTATGTGTTGTTAGCACTCGTCTCGTCTTTATTCGTTGTTATCACTCACACAGTGTACAGGTCTTTATTCGTTGTTATCACTCACACAGTGTAGCTCATGTTGTTATCACTCTCTTAATGTAGCTCATGTCTTTATTCCGTTGTTATCATCTACAATCTTATTCGTTGTTGTCATTCATTAGTGTAGTTATTCGTCTTATTCGTTGTTTATCACTCCTCATATGTAGCTCTATCTCGTTGTTGTCACTTAACAGTGTAGCTCATCACTTCTCACAAGGCCCGTTGTTATCACTCACACGTAGTCCATGTCTTTTGCCCGTTACTTACACTGACAATGTGTCTTTTATTCGTTGTTGTCACTCAGCATCATGCTCCATTCTGTTACTCACAGTAGCTCATGCTCCAGTTCGTTGTTTCACTCATTATGTAGCCTTAATCGTTGTCATTTCCAAGGGTAGCTCATACCTTATTCGCGTCAGCACTCATATAGCTCATGTCTTATTCGTTGTTAGCACTCATATAGCTCATGCTGTTATCACTCTACAGCTCATGCTTTACGGGCACCTCACAGTGTACTCCAAGGCTTCGTTGCTTGTCACTCATTACAGTGTAGCTCATGCCTGCTTCGTTGATACTCACAGTGTAGCCGTCTTTTATCTGTTGTTATCACTCAGTAATTATGTCTGCTGTTAGCACTATCTCAGTGTAATTCATGGCTTATCTGTTCAGCTATCATCTCACAGCGTAGCTCATGTCTTACTCGCTGTCAGCATTCACCGTGTAATCCATGCTTATTGTTGTCAGCACTTCATTATGGGCTCATGTCTTATATTCGTTGCTCACAGTGTGGCTGTGATATTCGTTGTCAGCGTTTCCATAGTGCTCATATCTTATCTCAAGCTGTTATCACCTCTAATGTAGCTCATGTCTTTATTCGTTGTTAGCACTACAGTGTAATTAAGGTTTTATTCGTTGTTATCACTCACACAGTGTAGCTCATGTCTTTATTCGTTATCATTGTGTAGCCTGTCTTATTCAATGGTGGCCTTTATTCGTTGTTAGCACTATCTCAGTGTAGTGTTTATTCGTTGTTATCACTCATAGTGTAGTTCAAGTCTTTATTCGTTGTTATCTCACCGTGTAATTCATGTCTTTATTCGTTGTCAGCACTTTCACAGGTAGCCCATGTCTTTATTCGTTGTTGTCACTCTCCACAGGGCGGCTCGTGCCAGCTGTTGTCAGCGCTCCACAGCCATGATGTCATTGATTTAGGCAATTGAGAGAGAGGCCATATCACAGCTGACGCTGCACTGTCCCCTGTGAGCCCCTTCTACAGCGAGTGCTGACAGGCCGGGCAGGAGGTTGACACAGGTCGGACAGGAGGTTGACACAGGTCGGGCAGGAGGTTGACACAGGTCGGGCAGGAGGTTGACACAGGTCGGGCAGGAGGTTGATACAGGTTGGACAGGAGGTTGACACATGTCGAGCAGGAGGTTGACACAGGTCGGGCAGGAGGTTGACACAGGTTGGGCAGGAGGTTGACACAGGTCGAGCAGGAGGTTGACACAGGTCGGGCAGGAGGTTGACACAGGTCGAGCAGGAGGTTGACACAGGTCGGACAGGAGGTTGACGCCGGTGACAGTTTCTGAGTGTGTGTTCGTCTGGCGCGGACATATGCTGTGGCAGTGATTGCAGTATGAAAGATGATGCTCATGAATCCGTGGATACTTTTTTGGACAGTATCCTCCACAGTATATATATATATATATATATATATATATATATATATATATATATATATATAATGTGTTTATATACTCCGTTTCAATATCAATATCATTTATACTAACAAATGTATCTTTTGATAATACTGAAGCAGATATAAAAACGTCTTGATATTGGCTTTGCGAGGTTTCAAGATGATATAATTGGCCGGCGTTAACACTATAATAAATGCTATATTTGATTGTGTGCTACAGCTGAATTGGTTTTTAAAAGTTCCAGCGACGACCCCAAGTTAACCCAGCTCACACTGAAGACATCGGTTGAGAACAGTGGCTTGGTGGACTTACAGGACGTCAACCTTAGTAACCAATCCACGTTGCTTCCGGGTTTTATCGGCGCCATCGGTATACAGGAAACCCAAGAGAGTGAAACCAAAACACAAACGTATTGACAATTCATACACATAAATCTTGATTGAAACGCTGTGGTGCTGTGCTGTATAGATAATTGACGATAACAGTTATTTAGGCAACACTACTTCGTTTAGTGTCTGTATTTACATATTATAGTATATATATATATATATATATATATATATATATATATATATATATATATATATATAATTATGGTTCCGTTGCTAGACACACACACACACACATATATATATATATATAGATATATATATATATATATATATATATATATATATATATATATATATATATATACATACATTATACATACATACACATACATATATATTATA
>JAODUO010002336.1:15000-20000 GCA_025642075.2 Ridgeia piscesae
TATATATATATATATATATATATATATATATATATATATATATATATATATATATATATATATATATATATATATATATATATATATACTATAATATGTACACGTTCTTGTTTTATTATTTTATCGTTACAGGTAAACGAAGTAGTGTTGCCTAAATAACTGTTATCGTCAATTATCTATACAGCACAGCACCACAGCGTTTCAATCAAGATTTATGTGTATGAATTGTCAATACGTTTGTGTTTTGGTTTCACTCTCTTGGGTTTCCTGTATACCGATGGCGCCGATAAATCCCGGAAGCAACGTGGATTGGTTACTAAGGTTGACGTCCTGTAAGTCCACCAAGCCACTGTTCTCAACCGATGTCTTCAGTGTGAGCTGGGTTAACTTGGGGTCGTCGCTGGAACTTTTAAAAACCAATTCAGCTGTAGCACACAATCAAATATAGCATTTATTATAGTGTTAACGCCGGCCAATTATCTCATCTTGAAACCTCGCAAAGCCAATATCAAGACGTTTTTATATCTGCTTCAGTATTATCAAAAGATACATCAGCTCCTGTTTATGTTTACTTCAAAATAAAGTATTTTTATTAGTATGCGTGATGGTGATATTGAAACGGGTTTAAGTAAACACATTATATATATATATATATATATATATATATATATATATATATATATATATATACTGGCGGGAGACCCTCTTTAAAAAAGTATCCACGGATTCATGAGCATCATCTTTCATACTGCAATCACTGCCACAGCATATGTCCGCGCCAGACGAACACACACTCAGAAACTGTCACCGGCGTCAACCTCCTGTCCGACCTGTGTCAACCTCCTGCTCGACCTGTGTCAACCTCCTGCCCGACCTGTGTCAACCTCCTGCTCGACCTGTGTCAACCTCCTGCCCAACCTGTGTCAACCTCCTGCCCGACCTGTGTCAACCTCCTGCTCGACATGTGTCAACCTCCTGTCCAACCTGTATCAACCTCCTGCCCGACCTGTGTCAACCTCCTGCCCGACCTGTGTCAACCTCCTGCCCGACCTGTGTCAACCTCCTGTCCGACCTGTGTCAACCTCCTGCCCGACCTGTCAGCACTCGCTGTAAGAGGAACTCACAAGGGGACAGTTACAGCGTCAACAGCAGGTGTATTGCAAAGTCTTACTCTCTCAATTACTAAATCAATGACATCGTAACACTCGTGAGAGCGCTGACAACGAATATCGACACGAGCCACCCTGTGAGAGTGATAACAACGAATAAAGACATGAGCTACCCTGTGAAAGTGCTGACAACGAATAAAGACATGAATTACACGGTGAGAGTGCTGACAACGAATAAAGACATGAGCTACACTGTGAGAGTGATAACAACGAATAAAGCCATGAGCTACACTGAGATAGTGCTAACAACGAATAAAGACATGAGCTACACTGTGAGAGTGATAACAACGAATAAAGACTTGAGCTACACTGTGAGAGTGCCAGCAACGAATAAAGACATGAGCTACACTGTGAGAGTGATAACAACGAATAAAGCCTTGAGCTACACTGTGAGAGTGCCAGCAACGAATAAAGACATGAGCTACATTAAGAGAGTGATAACAACGAATAAAGATATGAGCTACACTATGAGAGCGCTGACAACGAATATCGACACGAGCCACCCTGTGAGAGTGATAACAACGAATAAAGACATGAGCTACACTGTGAAAGTGCTGACAACGAATAAAGACATGAATTACACGGTGAGAGTGCTGACAACGAATAAAGACATGAGCTACACTGTGAGAGTGATAACAACGAATAAAGCCATGAGCTACACTGAGATAGTGCTAACAACGAATAAAGACATGAGCTACACTGTGAGAGTGATAACAACGAATAAAGACTTGAGCTACACTGTGAGAGTGCCAGCAACGAATAAAGACATGAGCTACACTGTGAGAGTGATAACAACGAATAAAGCCTTGAGCTACACTGTGAGAGTGCCAGCAACGAATAAAGATATGAGCTACACTAAGAGAGTGATAACAACGAATAAAGACATGAGCTACACTATGAGAGTGCTAACAACGAATAAAGACATGAGCTACACTGTGAGAGTGCTAACAACGAATAAAGACATGAGCTACACTGTGAGAGTGATAACAACGAATAAAGACATGAGCTACACTATGAGAGTGATCACAACGAATAAAGACATGAGCTACACTGTGAGAGTGATAACAACGAATAAAGACATGAGCTACACTGTGAGAGTGATAACAACGAATAAAGACTTGAGCTACACTGTCAGAGTGATAACAACGAATAAAGACATGGACTACATTGTGAGAGTGATAACAACGAATAAAGACTTGAGCTACACTGTGAGAGTGATAACAACGAATAAAGACATGAGCTACACTGTTAGAGTGATAACAACGAATAAAGACATGAGCTACACTGTGAGAGTGATAACAACGAATAAAGACTTGAGCTACACTGTGAGAGTGATAACAACGAATAAAGACTTGAGCTACACTGTGAGAGTGATAACAACGAATAAAGACATGAGCTACACTGTGAGAGTGATAACAACGAATAAATACATGTCTACACTGTGAGAGTGATAACAACGAATAAAGACCTGAGATACACTGTGAGAGTGATAACAACGAATAAAGACTTGAACTACAGTGTGAGAGTGCTAACAACGAATAAAGACATGAGCTACACTGTGAGAGTGATAACAACGAATAAAGACCTGAGATACACTGTGAGAGTGATAACAACGAATAAAGACCTGAGATACACTGTGAGAGTGATAACAACGAATAAAGACATGAACTATACTGTGAGAGTGCTGACAACGAATAAAGACATGAACCACACTGTGAGAGTGCTAACAACGAATAAAGACATGAACCACACTGTGAGAGTGCTAACAACGAATAAAGACATGAACTACACTGTGAGAGTGCTGACAACGAATAAAGACATGAACCACACTGTGAGAGTGCTAACAACGAATAAAGACATGAACTATACTGTGAGAGTACTGACAACGAATAAAGACATGAGCTACACTGTGAGAGTGCTAACAACGAATAAAGACATGAACTACACTAAGAGAGTGCTAACAATGAATAAAGACATGAGCTACACTAAGAGAGTGCCAGCAACGAATAAAGACATGAGCTACACAAGAGAGTGCTAACAACAAATAAAGACATGAGCTATACTGTGAGCGTGCTAACAACGAATAAAGACATGAACTACACTGTGAGAGTGCTAACAACGAATAAAGACATGAGCTACACTGTGAGAGTGCTAACAACGAATAAAGACATGAGCTACACTGTGAGAGTGATAACCACGAATAAAGACTTGAGCTACAGTGTGAGAGTGATAACAACGAATAAAGACATGAGCTACACTAAGAGAGTGCTAACAACGAATAAAGACATGAGCTACACTGTCAGCACTTTCACAGGGTAGCTCATGTCTTTATTCGTTGTTATCACTCTCACAGGGTGGCTCGTGTCGATATTCGTTGTCAGCGCTCTCACGAGTGTTACGATGTCATTGATTTAGTAATTGAGAGAGTAAGACTTTGCAATACACCTGCTGTTGACGCTGTAACTGTCCCCTTGTGAGTTCCTCTTACAGCGAGTGCTGACAGGTCGGGCAGGAGGTTGACACAGGTCGGACAGGAGGTTGACACAGGTCGGGCAGGAGGTTGACACAGGTCGGGCAGGAGGTTAAAATAAACAGGTTGGACAGGAGGTTGACACATGTCGAGCAGGAGGTTGACACAGGTCGGGCAGGAGGTTGACACAGGTTGGGCAGGAGGTTGACACAGGTCGAGCAGGAGGTTGACACAGGTCGGGCAGGAGGTTGACACAGGTCGGGCAGGAGGTTGACACAGGTCGGACAGGAGGTTGACGCCGGTGACAGTTTCTGAGTGTGTGTTCGTCTGGCGCGGACATATGCTGTGGCAGTGATTGCAGTATGAAAGATGATGCTCATGAATCCGTGGATACTTTTTTAAAGAGGAGAAAATATATATATATATATATATATATATATATATATATATATATATATATTAAAAAATGTTAAAATATACCTTTCAATATCACCATCACGCATACTAATAAAAATATTTTAAATTTTGAAGTAAACATAAACAGGAGCTGATGTATCTTTTGATAATACTGAAGCAGATATAAAAACGTCTTGATATTGGCTTTGCGAGGTTTCAAGATGAATAATTGGCCGGCGTTAACACTATAATAAATGCTATATTTGATTGTGTGCTACAGCTGAATTGGTTTTTAAAAGTTCCAGCGACGACCCCAAGTTAACCCAGCTCACACTGAAGACATCGGTTGAGAACAGTGGCTTGGTGGACTTACAGGACGTCAACCTTAGTAACCAATCCACGTTGCTTCCGGGTTTTTTCGGCGCCATCGGTATACAGGAAACCCAAGAGAGTGAAACCAAAACACAAACGTATTGACAATTCATACACATAAATCTTGATTGAAACGCTGTGGTGCTGTGCTGTATAGATAATTGACGATAACAGTTATTTAGGCAACACTACTTCGTTTACCTGTAACGATAAAATAATTTCGAATTTACATATTATAGTTTTTATATATATATATATATATATATATATATATATATATATATATATATATATAAAATTAAAAACAAAATTATTTTTTTATTTTATTATAAAATTTATATAAAATATATATATATATATATATATATATATAATACATACATACATAAAATACATACATACATAATTTCACATACACATACACATACACATACACATACACATACACATACATAAAATACACATAAAAACAAAACACAACATACATAAAATACATACATATGTACACATATCTTACCTTTACAATGTATAGGTTGTCCTGGCAATTATTAAACGTATCTCCGGCATGACTAATCTGAGGTATTTGCCAAAGA
>JAODUO010002336.1:22500-29946 GCA_025642075.2 Ridgeia piscesae
GAAGTTGCTTGTTTTGAGAGGACATCAGGAGCTGACACAATTGTAATTAGCCCCGGTTTGTTCAGTAGCATGGGAGCCTGCTTCAAAAATCCTGTTCTTGTTTCCCCCCGACTCGAAATATTTGCATCGTTTGATGGCCAACTCCTTCCTGTGCTTGCATTCCGTACACTCCACCTTCAACACAATCTTCTTAGTTGTATTTGCCTTTTTACGGAAAATTAACTTTGACCACCATAGCCAGTCTGTTTTTGAACATATCGATGTTTTCCTTCAGCTGACAAATAATCTTTGCCTTTGTTATACTGCGTCACCGTATGCATGGTGTATTTCCGGTATGTCTTGCCCTTGCAGTGTTCACCTGGATTTGAGAATGTTCACCTTTTGTCTATTTAACAGGGTCGATATAAGAGAAGCAGGGCCGATTAAAAAGGTGCAAATGACAATGACAAATAAGACCAATATATATTTTTGTTACGAGCTCAACATGAATACATGTTAAATGAACATCACACATTTATAGCCTCGTTCGTATTATTTGCACGTCATGGTTCCACACCTCCATCGGTTACGGTCATGTTTGTTACCAGGTCAAACGACAAATGATACATTTTGGACCACGTTGGTGATGGTGGCGAGTAACTCGGACATAATCGAGATTCACGCGTCGCCGCAAGCCATGGATGTCTACGTGAATGGAGTCAGCCAGAACTTGACAAAGTTCAACGCATTTAGAGGTTTTCGTCGTTGCTATTCGAATTTGATTAAGCTATAGATGAAAACAAAAAACAGATTTTCTTCCGTTTTTTGCTCTGGGTTTATTTCACCGACAACAAACACGTTTTTAACATTATTCAAATTGTAGTTGTTCACGTTTTGCTCTCGGTCCCAATCCCTACACATTAACCCTTTATATATATATATATATATATATATATATATATATATATATATATATATATATATATATATATATATATATATATATATATATATATATATATATATATATATATATATATATATATATATATATATATATATATATATATATATATATATATATATATATATATATATATATATATATATATATATATATATATATATATATATATATATATATATATATATATATATATATATATATATATATATATATATATATATATATATATATATATATATATATATATATATATATATATATATATATATATATATATATTTATATATATATATATATATATATATATATATATATATATATATATATATATATATATATATATATATATATATATATATATATATATATATATATATATATATATAAAGTAGTTTAACAATGTATAGGCTGGGACCGAGAGCAAAACGTGAACAACTACAATTTGAATAATGTTAAAAACGTGTTTGTTGTCGGTGAAATAAACCCAGAGCAAAAAACGGAAGAAAATCTGTTTTTTGTTTTCATCTATAGCTTAATCAAATTCGAATAGCAACGACGAAAACCTCTAAATGCGTTGAACTTTGTCAAGTTCTGGCTGACTCCATTCACGTAGACATCCATGGCTTGCGGCGACGCGTGAATCTCGATTATGTCCGAGTTACTCGCCACCATCACCAACGTGGTCCAAAATGTATCATTTGTCGTTTGACCTGGTAACAAACATGACCGTAACCGATGGAGGTGTGGAACCATGAGGTGCAAATAATACGAACGAGGCTATAAATGTGTGATGTTCATTTAACATGTATTCATGTTGAGCTCGTAACAAAAATATATATTGGTCTTATTTGTCATTGTCATTTGCACCTTTTTAATCGGCCCTGCTTCTTTTATATCGACCCTTTTAAATAGACAAAAGGTGAACATTCTCAAATCCAGGTGAACACTGCAAGGGCAAGACATACCGGAAATACACCATGCATACGGTGACGCAGTATAACAAAGGCAAAGATTATTTGTCAGCTGAAGGAAAACATCGATATGTTCAAAAACAGACTGGCTATGGTGGTCAAAGTTAATTTTCCGTAAAAAGGCAAATACAACTAAGAAGATTGTGTTGAAGGTGGAGTGTACGGAATGCAAGCACAGGAAGGAGTTGGCCATCAAACGATGCAAATATTTCGAGTCGGGGGGGAAAAAAGAACAGGATTTTTGAAGCAGGCTCCCATGCTACTGAACAAACCGGGGCTAATTACAATTGTGTCAGCTCCTGATGTCCTCTCAAAACAAGCAACTTCCCATTAACGTATCCCCTATAGAACAGTTTATCTTCCTACAAACATGTTGTTACTTTGAACTAGACAGCATTATTCAACTGCTAATACAAACCTATCTCACCGCTGCTCTGTTGTATGCCTGCTGTTTCTCCCTGCATCAAGAATCCACCGCCACGTATTATCCAGAACTGGCCATGTGCATGGAATCGATACGAATTACCCTTGAACGTAATCGCATTGCCCAGGCCAAAGCCACCACCTATAAAACCATCAATGCATTGTCTTTACATAACAATAACAAACATAACATGAATCAACCACAAACAGGCATATATGTACATGAAAAACACATGTGAAAGAAAAAAGAATACCCTATTAGTCATCCTATTCTGCATCGACGTATTACAGGAAGGTACGTGATGCTTACTATCGTCACGTTTATAATGAAGTATAGCAATCAAAATATCTTTCTTAATATAATTCCTCTCATTCATTACCCATTTCGGCGATCCTCAATTGGGGTGAAACTATTCAAGTGGCAATTTGTGCTTACAGTTCAGTGTCTAGAGAGCGTAATAAATAAAATATTAAAAATTTATTTGAACCCACAGTTCCACGCACCTTGCATCGGAGGAACATAGCCACTGCAGTCGTCAGTTGGTCGTAGCTGTTGGGTAACCGAAGTTTTGTTGGCCAGTTGGTCGCACATAATTCTGGGCCAGAAGTCTCGCAGCATGTAGAGGAGCGGCTGGTGAGTGGCTGAGAATCTGCTGACAGAGCCGCCGCCTTTAGCGTACGGCAACAGTTCTCCTGTGTGTCCGTAGCAGCACTGTTGGTCCCCT
This sequence comes from Ridgeia piscesae, assembly GCA_025642075.2. Taxonomy (NCBI): domain Eukaryota; kingdom Metazoa; phylum Annelida; class Polychaeta; order Sabellida; family Siboglinidae; genus Ridgeia; species Ridgeia piscesae. The sequence goes on from JAODUO010002336.1 coordinate 25,566, forward strand.
CCTTCCACACTGAACACAAACAGTATGGTGATACACACATACATACGTACGTACGTGCGTGCGTACGTACGTGTGTGTGTTTGTATGTGCGTGTATTTGTGTGTTGCTGTATGTGCGTACGTGTGCGTGCGTGCGTGCGTGCGTGCGTGTGTTTGTGTACGCAGATAATAATATGTATATATATTATAGTTAAAGCACTAAAACACAAATTTCCCGATCAGTGTATTACATAACATTGGTTTCTCGCAGTTTTTTCTTCAAATTAGAGCAATTTTGTTTAGTTTGTATATGTAATATGTATGTATGTATGTATGTATGTATGTATGTATGTATGTATGTATGTATGTATGTATGTATGTATGTATGTATCATACGTACGTACGTACGTACATACGTAGTACGTATATATGTATTTATATATATATATATATATATATATATATATATATATATATATAATAGTAGTTTTATCTCCGCACAGGGTTATTGATCAAGAAACGCGAAGAAAATATGGCAATTCACTCAAATTAACCAATGTCTCTCTTTAATGTTATGACTAGTAATTTACTAGTAATTTGTGTCCCTTAATTGTGAATGTTACTACCATGACTATATCACTTACAATATGGTTCGTATACAATAAGCATCTCCACTTCCGATCAAAGAATTGTAGATGTCCATAATAAATCGTCCGTCGCTCTTAGAGACATTCACATTACAAGGACAGGCGGGCAGATGTTCCATTGACATCGGCCGTACTTGCTCTTTCGTCGCCCATTTTAGACATAACTCCTGGCAACAAAACAAAACAATGTAATAAAAGCAATCACATGTCCGACCGACCGACCGACGACGACCGACGACCGACCGACCGACCGACCGACCGACCGACCGACCGACCGACCGACCGACGACCGACCGACCGACCGACCGACTGACCGACCGACGACCGACCGACCGACCGACCGACCGACCGACCGACCGACCGACCGACCGACCGACCGACCGACCGACCGACCGACCGACCGACCGACCGACCGACCGACCGACCGACCGACCGACCGACCGACCGACCGACCGACCGACCGACCGACCGACCGACCGACCGACCGACCGACCGACCGACCGACCGACCGACCGACCGACCGACCGACATGACACGTACATATAATATTGGTGATCAATACTAGTACTAATACTTTAGTACATTAGTTAAATACTTATACGTGGGTTGTTGAAATTACCACTACTTATGTTTGCCAAACGTGTACTGATAACACATATATATATATTAGTAGATATTAAAGAAAAAATCAAACACATTTAAATATAACATTAAAATCAAACAAACATACATTTTAAAATTAAAATACGTTTTCCAAATTATAAAGTACATTTCAAGTACATTTGAATGTTTATGTACTTGATCAAGTGTTCTTTATGTTACTCCAGCCCTGACACACACACATAGTGCTTGTAGTATTATTTGCGACGGTACTCTTCGCTAAACTATACCTCAGCCGTTGGAGCATATTTTAATCCTGGAGATGCCTGCGAACGTCTGGTCAACTCTTTCACATACATATTGTAGTACCAACTCGCCAGGTGAACAGGTGACCACAGAGTGACAGGCGCGCTGCAAACACCTCACCCATTTATATCAAACATCTTTGGCAAATACCTCAGATTAGTCATGCCGGAGATACGTTTAATAATTGCCAGGACAACCTATACATTGTAAAGGTAAGATATGTGTACATATGTATGTACGTATGTATGTATGTGTGTGTGTATGTATGTGTATGTGTATGTGTATGTGTATGTGTATGTGTATGTGTATGTGTATGTGTATGTGTATGTGTATGTATGTATGTATGTATGTATGTATATATGTATATATATATATATATATATATATATATATATATGTATATATATATCTAAAATATATATATATATAAGATAAATTTATGTTTATTTACATATTATAGATATATATATATATATATATATATATATATATATATATATATATATATATATACTAAAATTTATGGACACGTTCTTGTTTTATTATTTTATCGTTACAGGTAAACGAAGTAGTGTTGCCTAAATAACTGTTATCGTCAATTATCTATACAGCACAGCACCACAGCGTTTCAATCAAGATTTATGTGTATGAATTGTCAATACGTTTGTGTTTTGGTTTCACTCTCTTGGGTTTCCTGTATACCGATGGCGCCGATAAATCCCGGAAGCAACGTGGATTGGTTACTAAGGTTGACGTCCTGTAAGTCCACCAAGCCACTGTTCTCAACCGATGTCTTCAGTGTGAGCTGGGTTAACTTGGGGTCGTCGCTGGAACTTTTAAAAACCAATTCAGCTGTAGCACACAATCAAATATAGCATTTATTATAGTGTTAACGCCGGCCAATTATCTCATCTTGAAACCTCGCAAAGCCAATATCAAGACGTTTTTATATCTGCTTCAGTATTATCAAAAGATACATCAGCTCCTGTTTATGTTTACTTCAAAATAAAGTATTTTTATTAGTATGCGTGATGGTGATATTGAAACGGGTATATAAACACATTATATATATATATATATATATATATATATATATATATATATATATATATACTGGGGGGCCTTAAAAAAGACCCCGGATTCATGAGCATCATCTTTCATACTGCAATCACTGCCACAGCATATGTCCGCGCCAGACGAACACACACTCAGAAACTGTCACCGGCGTCAACCTCCTGTCCGACCTGTGTCAACCTCCTGCTCGACCTGTGTCAACCTCCTGCCCGACCTGTGTCAACCTCCTGCTCGACCTGTGTCAACCTCCTGCCCAACCTGTGTCAACCTCCTGCCCGACCTGTGTCAACCTCCTGCTCGACATGTGTCAACCTCCTGTCCAACCTGTATCAACCTCCTGCCCGACCTGTGTCAACCTCCTGCCCGACCTGTGTCAACCTCCTGCCCGACCTGTGTCAACCTCCTGTCCGACCTGTGTCAACCTCCTGCCCGACCTGTCAGCACTCGCTGTAAGAGGAACTCACAAGGGGACAGTTACAGCGTCAACAGCAGGTGTATTGCAAAGTCTTACTCTCTCAATTACTAAATCAATGACATCGTAACACTCGTGAGAGCGCTGACAACGAATATCGACACGAGCCACCCTGTGAGAGTGATAACAACGAATAAAGACATGAGCTACCCTGTGAAAGTGCTGACAACGAATAAAGACATGAATTACACGGTGAGAGTGCTGACAACGAATAAAGACATGAGCTACACTGTGAGAGTGATAACAACGAATAAAGCCATGAGCTACACTGAGATAGTGCTAACAACGAATAAAGACATGAGCTACACTGTGAGAGTGATAACAACGAATAAAGACTTGAGCTACACTGTGAGAGTGCCAGCAACGAATAAAGACATGAGCTACACTGTGAGAGTGATAACAACGAATAAAGCCTTGAGCTACACTGTGAGAGTGCCAGCAACGAATAAAGACATGAGCTACATTAAGAGAGTGATAACAACGAATAAAGATATGAGCTACACTATGAGAGCGCTGACAACGAATATCGACACGAGCCACCCTGTGAGAGTGATAACAACGAATAAAGACATGAGCTACACTGTGAAAGTGCTGACAACGAATAAAGACATGAATTACACGGTGAGAGTGCTGACAACGAATAAAGACATGAGCTACACTGTGAGAGTGATAACAACGAATAAAGCCATGAGCTACACTGAGATAGTGCTAACAACGAATAAAGACATGAGCTACACTGTGAGAGTGATAACAACGAATAAAGACTTGAGCTACACTGTGAGAGTGCCAGCAACGAATAAAGACATGAGCTACACTGTGAGAGTGATAACAACGAATAAAGCCTTGAGCTACACTGTGAGAGTGCCAGCAACGAATAAAGATATGAGCTACATTAAGAGAGTGATAACAACGAATAAAGACATGAGCTACACTATGAGAGTGCTAACAACGAATAAAGACATGAGCTACACTGTGAGAGTGCTGACAACGAATAAAGACATGAGCTACACTGTTAGAGTGATAACAACGATTAAAGACATGAGCTACACTGTGAGAGTGCTAACAACGAATAAAGACATGAGCTACACTGTGAGAGTGATAACAACGAATAAAGACATGAGCTACACTGTGAGAGTGATAACAACGAATAAAGACTTGAGCTACACTGTCAGAGTGATAACAACGAATAAAGACATGGACTACATTGTGAGAGTGATAACAACGAATAAAGACTTGAGCTACACTGTGAGAGTGATAACAACGAATAAAGACATGAGCTACACGAGGATCAAGTGACTCAACCC
>JAODUO010002337.1:5000-7500 GCA_025642075.2 Ridgeia piscesae
GACTTGTAAACATGTTTGTAAGAGGACATGATCTGATAATTGTATATAATGTGTATGCTTGTATAAGACTTATATGTCCATCACAACATTGCGATTGCCATACAAGGCGTACTTATTTACTATTATAAAAATATAAATGATTAATTGAATTTCGTCAACTATACACTCTGGTCGTGTTTAATAGGCATACAGAGACATTGTAAGCAAAAGGAAATCTGCATTAAATTGATTACAATTGTAACAATTCTAGCAAGGGTTCCTGGATTGCAATTATGAACAGGTTATGGACAGGTCGCTCCAATACGAATTTCTCGGTGGGACATGATAGCCCACTGGGTTTGAGGATACGTAACATTTGTAATAACGCGTTGCACCAGTATTTGGCGTTATACGTTGGCAAACGGATCAAACTTTTATATGTTCGAACATTTTCCCGTCCCATACGAGATAACCTTGATACATTGTTCTGTGGCGACCGTGTGGTCAATAAATTATTTCTGAGCGTGGTCGTGTCCAGTACGTTCGTGGCTGAAATGTACATGGATATTACGTCCTGTAATGTACTACAGTAGTAAGCTCATGATACCTACAGAAACTGATAAGATGGAGCCTGAGTGCTTGTATATTATTTCATATTAACAAGTGCTGTCGTTTTGGAAAATACTAAAATAATCTAGGCGGGAGTGGGAAGAAGTCAACCGTTCCCACAGTGGTGAAATCAAAGGAGGTCCCAAGGGTGATATATTTTGCATTCTGAGGCAAATAATTATACCGACGAGGAATTATTTCAAAAAAGCAAAAAAGATAAACCACTGATAAAGGATTAACAACCTTCTTGTTGTCATTAATATTACATATTATAATTATAACTAAGAAAACATAGAATGTTCTTTAGATATTTGTACAATGCGTTTAGTCACCTTTTCTTAAATACAAATCTATAGAATATTCTTTAAAATTCTACAGAATAGTTTGGTCAGATAAACTCTATAGCATTATAAACTACATTCTGCAGAAAACCGGAAATATCCTGTATGATTCAATTCTACAGAATATAGTCTACGGATTATATAGAAAGGGTGCGCTCGAGAGGTACAGGGTGCCAGTTTTTATTTAGGCAACGTCTTCCGTCCTTTTTGTTCACCGAAGGTAAGATGGAATAAGTCAGGCCAACGCGATGAAAGTAATTTATCAACTGGCGATAAACCGTACAGGCCCACCGCCGTTGATGGAGACATATAGCGAGAGCCGTGAAGTGCATTCCAAGACAGGTTGATCATCACGGTATGTCCAGGAAAAGGTGAATTCATTTATATTATAGCTACGGGGAAAAACGGTTGCTGTTTTTTATTTAGACGAGTTCTATCACATTTTTGTTAAACAGACGTAGAAATAGGCCCGACGACCTATTAGCGATGACAGCCGATGTACGGCGGTAGATCAACGTTGTGGCGACGTTGACGTACGGCGGTAGATCAACGTTGTGGCGACGTTGACGTACGGCGGTAGATAAACGTTGTGCCGACGTTGATGTAAGGAGGAAACTATGGCGCAGTATATTTAGTTGTGCCTACATTCCAAGACGGGTCGACGCAGGCATCTGTTCTGGGAAGAGGTCATGGTATATCATAGTTATGTAAAGTTGCACTCCGATAAACAGCAACTGAGCTCCCAGTGCTAGTACGTGGCGTGCATGACTCTTCGTGTGTGTATGGATGCGCGTGTACGTGCGTGCGCACGTTTACCTGTTTGCGAGAATATGTATTAGCGTAAACACTGCAATTCTATACAGGTATAGGCTACTAATACTAAGACGCAAATTGTATACTTTCTGAACAAAAGCGCGACACCTGAATTGTTATAGGAAATCAGGAATATTACGTTTTTATGTAATCGTTCTTACACCACAGTCAGAAAAGCACAAATCTTGTTTACACAATAATGTATTGAACAAAATATGGGGCCGCAATCAATAATTCACGTACGATCGCACGCATTGAATTGATAAGTTATATAAACAAATTAATAACTTAACAAAATAATAATAAACATATATTCAAGACATTACCTCAATCTGACTGGTTTACAGTGTACAGTGATTTGATTTGGCCCAGCTACTCCACATTGGACCATTTTCTATATCAGTGCAAATGTACATAACCTTAATCACGTCTTTATTTATGCTAAAAATGCGTTTTTAAAGCTAATCATATTCTTACGCAATAAGACGTCAAATGTATCAATTGCATTATTAACAAACATGTTACTCGCCCTGTCCCGTCGATTATATCCCAACATCCTTTTATGCATATTATTGTAGGCAACTTTAGCCTTTAAACATGTGCCCTTGTTAAAGTTAACCCATCGTTGGGAACAGTAAATTGTACAGCAATATGCATAAAACAGATGTAGATGGAACATTGATGGAACAGTGGTGAATTTTTTTGTCAATGTTATTAGACCTGGCATAAAAGTTACGTAGATGTCTCAAAATATATTC
>JAODUO010002337.1:15000-29895 GCA_025642075.2 Ridgeia piscesae
TATACATATATATATAATAATATATATATATATAGATATATATATATATATATATATATATATATATATATATATATATATATATATATATATAATATAATTAGGTAACTTCTATTGCGTCTAAATCCTTAGAAATTAAGCTCAGCGGCACATCAACGCAAAAGGGTTGATCGATCTCAGAGTCAATACACACATGCAGTTTTAATAAGATTGATTGATAGGCCTGGGAGTTATGGTGAATAGGCAAGGTTGTTGAGGTTTGATGGCAGAATTTAGCAATATTTTCAACTGTCTGAACACTAGAAGGACGCATATTCCAAAGAGCTGGCAGACACAGCAAAAGCAGTAGTCCGAATACTCGTAGACTTTTGGGACAGAAAGTAAATCAGAACTAGAAGATCGAAGCTGAACAGGATTTCTTACAGGTGTAATCTAAGCATGGAATGTAAATACGACGGCTGTCTATTCAAGTTACTATAGCGTTTTGGTCCTTCTGCAGCCAGAGTTATCCGAGACGCCTCTCATTACGGAGGAGGACGTAGAAAACTGGATGAAGTACTATGAAATGTCGGCCCCCCTCGTTTGCCTGGGAACATTTGTAACTCAAGAAACAGTGAGTGGCAGCAGGATATCATCGTCGTCATCATCATCATCGTTGTGATCGTCATCAGTATCATCGTCATCATCATCGTTGTCGGCATCATAGTCGCTCGTCGCCGTCGCCGTCGCCGTCGCCGTCGCCGTCGCCGTCGCCGTCGCCGTCGCCGTCGCCGTCGCCGTCGCCGTCGCCGTCGCCGTCGCCGTCGCCGTCGCCGTCGCCGTCGCCGTCGCCGTCGCCGTCCCATCCTCGCCTGTGTGTGTGTGTGTGTGTGTGTGTGGTGTGTGTGTGTGTGCGTGTGTGGTGTGTGTGTGTGTGTGTGTGTGTGTGTGTGGTGTGCGTGCGTGCGTGCGTGCGTGTCGTGCGTGCGTGCGTGCGGTCGTGCGTGCGTGTGTGGTGTGCGCGTGGTGCGTGTGGGGTGTGTGTGGGTGTGTGGGTGTGTGTGTGTGTGTGTGTGCGCGCGCGCGTGTGTGTGCGTGTATGCGTGTGGAGTATGTTATAATGCACATTTAAATTAAAGTAGTTGATATGTGAAACGTGAACCATTATCACTCTAGCAAGCGATATGGCTACATCCGAATGTACTATTTTTGCAGAACTTAGACCTGCGGGTGCAACATTTCCACTGCTTCAGTAAACATGGAGACGGTGGTCATTTCTACACGGACACAACACCTGATGACGCAGAGTACCTCGGCTACTTCAATATGGGCGAGTCACTCATCCGAGGCGATTGTCCACCAAAAAAGCGCACACTCGAGCGATGTTTTTGAGCGGATATAATTGTCCGAGAGATCGCAAATGCGTCTGTTGTATTTCAGGATGTTCTCCTGTTTAAATGTGTGATTATTACGTTTTTAATCAATTGCAGGATACAACAAATTGCTTACTTTCATGCTGCGACGGAGTTATCCTGTTTGTGATTCTGATAAACTATTGTTATGCAATATAAATTACTTATGTTAATGAGTTTATTTTTTGAAATGTAAGACGTTACGGAGGACGGAATTTGTGGCAGGCGAATTAGATTAACTGATTAATTTATAATTGGAAAAGTTTATTATTTAATATGTAATGTTTAATTAATCAGCATATTGCGACTGATGTGTTATATTTGCATGCAGAATTTTAAAATTTATTTCTCAATGTAATACAAACTATTACAAGACTTTTTGGCTATCATTTGCAATGACGAAAGAAATACACAATAATTGTGGACGATATCAGTCATGCTTGTCTTGATAGTTGTAACCGCATACATCGTTAGAATATAGAATTATATCCAAAGCATAACTGATTATGGCGGCATTAGGTTTGTGGGGAAAAGTGAAGGCAGTGAGCGGAGATATTATGATGATTCAGGAGATAATGTTTATCTGCATAATTGTTTTCGTAAACAAATATAATTTGTATTACCTTTAATTTTGCTTAAGTATTTTTTTGAATTGGGAGGATACATTTACACAACCAGTTATTCGGGAGGCTACTTGTACCGTTACTTAGATATTCTTATTGGAGTACTTGTATCAGCACAGGTGAATGAGAAACGCAAACTGTTGTTGTAATAAAAAACGACGAACGCTGTGTAATTGTGTACCAATTGCAGGCTCATTTATAATTATGTCACAGACGCTATTTTATATTAGTGAGGCAAATGCAAGTCATAGTACATTGAAAACATGTAGTTACGTTAGTAGATTCAAATACTAACTTTAAAAAGAAGTAAAATACAACTCAACGGCTTAATTTCAATGTTATAGCTGGCACAAAAATGTGCTGGCTCCAATAACGACATTACTCTACACGAACCTTAACCCAATATCAGTCGTTAAAATAAAATAACTTCTTTACATGGAAATCCATTGTAGCCTAGTCTCGCTTAACCGACTGTCGGTCGGCTGCGGAACTATGCCGAGAAGACAGTCTGGTTACTTAGTCGGGTTTTGTTTGTTTATCCGCGTGATCTATACAATGCTGCCACCTCACGGACACTGGTTAATCCTGGCGTAATTTCTATTTATATAAACAACTGCAAATTTGTATTTCTGTTTATCTTGTGTTAATATAAGTTTATTTTTTTTATATTAGAGCATTATTTGATAAAAGGTATCCTTATTTAATTTGTATGTTATTCGTATGGGGCTAGACAATGCTGCCGCTGTGGTGGTCCCAGATTCGACCAGTCCAGGATTCGTCTAAACGCATATCGCGCATGCGCGCGCATGCGCAATGATCGTTTTTATCTGTTCTGATGCGCTCTGACGTAGTGGCAACGGCATACGTCATGCCCGGGCCGAGATTCCACTAAATAACACAACACGTTCGAGTGAGTGAAAATGATCACATAAGTTAATCCATTCGTGCGGATAACAATTTTATTTCAATACTTGATGTATTACTAACGGAAACTACGTTAGTAACAAAGGCGAATCCTGGCCCGGTACGAATCTGGGACCACGACGGTAGCGGTCCCAGATTCGTACGAATCCTGGCCTGGTCGAATCTGGGACCACCACACCGCCTCACGGATACTGGTTAATCATGCCGTATTCATATTATAATAAACAAATGTAAATTTGAATTTACACTTATTATTGTGTTAATATAAGTTCAATGTTGAATACTTTTCATAGGATATCATTATCTTGTAAAAGTATATCGTTATTTAAATTTTATTTCGTAGTTGGCCTGAGAGCCAATCAGCGTCTCTACCCTAATCTGGGATAAGACCTAACAAATGCAGAGCCTTTCTTTCCCCAGGCAGTATGAATCGCCATGATTGGATACTATTAATCTTGATCTCGCGCCACCTGCCGTCTATCGGCTTTGTATTGTTTGCGGTCTCGGTCGCCAGATGGCAGTATTAAACTTCAAGTTAGCAATCTGTGGTTGGTAAGTTTTTATCTTGCAGAAAACATGAGTTCTACGTACTATAGTAGTGCAGTGCAGTGCAGTGCACGTATGGTAATTTGACGAAATGTCCGTCATAGGCTTATTGAAATATATGCTAGTTCTACCCACCCTAGGTCAAAGACTTTTAATGTGCAGCTATCGTTTGGTGTCTGCGTTACAAGCCAGGGAAAACTTTAAGACGAAAGCCGAAAGGCAAAGCCAAAGCAAAGTCAAGAATTTGGCGTTAGCTTTTCAGTTTGTGAAACGTTCCTAATGATGTTCCTATTACCAGTGTTGAGAGATAATTTCAAAAGTTGGTATGCCCGATATCTTACAAGGATCGCGCAAGTTGCATCACCCGAACGAGTTGACGTAGCAGGTTTCGTACGTGTACCTGTTGGCGTTGCTATTTGGTTTTAATCATTGAGGCAGAGCGCAAATCCGTGGTATTAGACATTGAGCCCATTTCTTGAAAAATTCAGTTAGTTGTTTGTAGATATTTCGATATGTGCCATTCATATTAAAATCAAAACCGGTGTTTTACTGATGGGGAATGACGTGGCGACGACTGTTTGATCTGGTGTGACGAGTAGGCGTTGTGAGATAGTTAAGGCTTAACTTGAGCAGACTGAAATCGATTTTGCAATTAGGCAGCGCGAAGGGTTTGGATTACAGTTAGCAATAGTCTTGCTGCTGTCCTAGTTGTGGCCAGCATGGTTGGCCCTCTTGGTTGCAAGTCAGTGACGGGCTCCGTCGACTAGTTAAGTAATACAAAATGGTCAGCTTCGCGGGTTTTTTCTGTTAGGATTATTCGGCACAAATTCGGCCAAATGTGGTGTTCCAATCAGAATAGTAATAATACCCTCGAAGTCTATTCACACGTCGCGTGCAGACCTAGTGACTCGACTCGTGATAGCAGCCGGCGATTCAGCGTAACATGCAAGCACATGGTATATTAGACTTAGAGATCTTTTGTGAGCGAATGATCCTGCCGTTGGTATCAACTTACCAACGCAACCGCTGGTAGCCCAAAGTACAGCTTAGTCTTAGATACCTTTAGCAAGGCATGCAAGCAGAGCCTTGTATTTGGACTTGTACTTAAGTACACTTTTTCACTACTTGGGCATGTACTTGTATTCTTCTTCAGTTCAGCGTATCTTTGCGAGGCGTAGCCACCGGATAGTCCCGGCCACGATATGTTCATTGTCTACCGTTTGTCTCTCGATGTCGTCTTTCAACCAGTCAAATACGTCTTGCTGTCATCTTCTCCTTGGTCTTTCCCTTCCCATTTCCCCCTCCACATTGCCTTCTAAGATTGTTTTCTTTTATAGTAATCGTATATTTTGATGTGGGCAAAATAACTAAGTTTTAGTCTGATTCTTTGGTAATTTTTAAGGATATTATTTGTACTTGGAATTTAAAAACAACAAGTACTTGGTGAATTTTACTTGCCAAGATATTCACAGTAGGCCCCTATATGTCAGGTGCAGTTTAAATACATACGAGTTGTACGGGGAAAACAATCCGAAGATTTTTTAAACGAAATCCGAAATTGTTTAACGTCATAATTGTTAAAACATGGCCTGCTGCCTTAGGCAGATGGGGTCGGTTCCATAGTGGCCTGACATTAACACCGATAGTCACCACACAGTGGCCTGACATCAACACCGATAGTCACCACATAGTGGCCTGACATTAACACCGATAGTCACCACACAGTGGCCTGACATCAACACCGATAGTCACCACATAGTGGCCTGACATTAACACCGATAGTCACCACACAGTGGCCTGACATTAACACCGACAGTCACCACATAGTGGCCGTGACATCAACACCGACAGTCACCACATAGTGGCCGTGACATTAACACCGACAGTCACCACATAGTGGCCTGACATTAACACCGATAGTCACCACATAGTGGCCGTGACATTAACACCGACAGTCACCACATAGTGGCCTGACATTAACACCGATAGTCACCACATAGTGGCCGTGACATTAACACCGACAGTCACCACATAGTGGCTGACATTAACACCGACAGTCACCACATAGTGGCAGTGACATCAACACCGACAGTCACCACATAGTGGCCGTAACACCGATAGTCACCACATAGTGGCCGTGACATCAACACCGACAGTCACCACATAGTGGCTGTGACATTAACACCGACAGTCACCACATAGTGGCCGTGACATTAACACCGACAGTCACCACATAGTGGCCGTGACATCAACACCGACAGTCACCACATAGTGGCTGTGACATTAACACCGATAGTCACCACATAGTGGCCTGACATTAACACCGACAGTCACCACATAGTGGCCTGACATTAACACCGACAGTCACCACATAGTGGCTGTGACATTAACACCGACAGTCACCACATAGTGGCCGTGACATCAACACCGACAGTCACCACATAGTGGCCGTGACATTAACACCGACAGTCACCACATAGTGGCCGTGACATTAACACCGACAGTCACCACATAGTGGCCGTGACATCAACACCGACAGTCACCACATAGTGGCTGTGACATTAACACCGACAGTCACCACATAGTGGCTGTGACATCAACACCGACAGTCACCACATAGTGGCTGTGACATCAACACCGACAGTCACCACATAGTGGCTGTGACATTAACACCGACAGTCACCACATAGTGGCTGTGACATTAACACCGACAGTCACCACATAGTGGCCGTGACATTAACACCGACAGTCACCACATAGTGGCCGTGACATCAACACCGACAGTCACCACATAGTGGCCGTGACATCAACACCGACAGTCACCACATAGTGGCCGTGACATTAACACCGACAGTCACCACATAGTGGCCGTGACATTAACACCGACAGTCACCACATAGTGGCCTGACATTAACACCGACAGTCACCACATAGTGGCTGTGACATTAACACCGACAGTCACCACATAGTGGCTGTGACATTAACACCGACAGTCACCACATAGTGGCCTGACATTAACACCGACAGTCACCACATAGTGGCTGTGACATTAACACCGACAGTCACCACATAGTGGCCTGACATCAACACCGACAGTCACCACATAGTGGCTGTGACATCAACACCGACAGTCACCACATAGTGGCTGTGACATTAACACCGACAGTCACCACATAGTGGCTGTGACATCAACACCGACAGTCACCACATAGTGGCCGTGACATCAACACCGACAGTCACCACATAGTGGCCTGACATTAACACCGACAGTCACCACATAGTGGCTGTGACATCAACACCGACAGTCACCACATAGTGGCCGTGACATCAACACCGACAGTCACCACATAGTGGCCTGACATTAACACCGACAGTCACCACATAGTGGCCGTGACATTAACACCGACAGTCACCACATAGTGGCCGTGACATTAACACCGACAGTCACCACATAGTGGCTGTGACATTAACACCGACAGTCACCACATAGTGGCTGTGACATTAACACCGACAGTCACCACATAGTGGCCTGACATTAACACCGACAGTCACCACATAGTGGCTGTGACATTAACACCGACAGTCACCACATAGTGGCCGTGACATTAACACCGACAGTCACCACATAGTGGCCGTGACATCAACACCGACAGTCACCACATAGTGGCCGTGACATCAACACCGACAGTCACCACATAGTGGCCGTGACATCAACACCGACAGTCACCACATAGTGGCTGTGACATTAACACCGACAGTCACCACATAGTGGCCTGACATTAACACCGACAGTCACCACATAGTGGCTGTGACATCAACACCGACAGTCACCACATAGTGGCTGACATCAACACCGACAGTCACCACATAGTGGCCGTGACATTAACACCGACAGTCACCACATAGTGGCCGTGACATTAACACCGACAGTCACCACATAGTGGCCGTGACATCAACACCGACAGTCACCACATAGTGGCCTGACATCAACACCGACAGTCACCACATAGTGGCCGTGACATCAACACCGACAGTCACCACATAGTGGCCGTGACATTAACACCGACAGTCACCACATAGTGGCTGTGACATTAACACCGACAGTCACCACATAGTGGCCGTGACATTAACACCGACAGTCACCACATAGTGGCTGTGACATCAACACCGACAGTCACCACATAGTGGCCGTGACATCAACACCGACAGTCACCACATAGTGGCTGTGACATCAACACCGACAGTCACCACATAGTGGCCGTGACATCAACACCGACAGTCACCACATAGTGGCTGTGACATCAAACACCGACAGTCACCACATAGTGGCCGTGACATCAACACCGACAGTCACCACATAGTGGCTGTGACATTAACACCGACAGTCACCACATAGTGGCTGTGACATTAACACCGACAGTCACCACATAGTGGCTGTGACATCAACACCGACAGTCACCACATAGTGGCTGTGACATCAACACCGACAGTCACCACATAGTGGCTGTGACATCAACACCGACAGTCACCACATAGTGGCTGTGACATTAACACCGACAGTCACCACATAGTGGCCGTGACATCAACACCGACAGTCACCACATAGTGGCTGTGACATCAACACCGACAGTCACCACATAGTGGCTGTGACATCAACACCGGACAGTCACCACATAGTGGCAGTGACATCAACACCGACAGTCACCACTGGTGGCGGTGACATCAACGACGATCACTACATAGTGGCTGTGACATCACTTCCACCGACAGTCACCATAGTGACATTGACATTAACACCAGAGCAGTCACCACATAGTAGCGGTGACATCAGCACCGACAGTCACCACATAGTGGCCGTGACATCAACACCGACAGTCACCACATAGTGGCTGTGACATAAACACCGACAGTCACCACATAGTGGCTGTGACATCAACACCGACAGTCACCACATAGTGGCTGTGACATTAACACCGACAGTCACCACATAGTGGCCGTGACATCAACACCGACAGTCACCACATAGTGGCCGTGACATTAACACCGACAGTCACCACATAGTGGCTGTGACATTAACACCGACAGTCACCACATAGTGGCTGTGACATTAACACCGACAGTCACCACATAGTGGCCGTGACATCAACACCGACAGTCACCACATAGTGGCTGTGACATTAACACCGACAGTCACCACATAGTGGCCTGACATTAACACCGACAGTCACCACATAGTGGCTGTGACATCAACACCGACAGTCACCACATAGTGGCCGTGACATTAACACCGACAGTCACCACATAGTGGCCTGACATTAACACCGACAGTCACCACATAGTGGCTGTGACATTAACACCGACAGTCACCACATAGTGGCTGTGACATCAACACCGACAGTCACCACATAGTGGCAGTGACATCAACACCGACAGTCACCACATAGTGGCTGTGACATTAACACCGACAGTCACCACATAGTGGCCGTGACATTAACACCGACAGTCACCACATAGTGGCCGTGACATCAACACCGACAGTCACCACATAGTGGCTGTGACATTAACACCGACAGTCACCACATAGTGGCCGTGACATTAACACCGATAGTCACCACATAGTGGCCGTGACATCAACACCGACAGTCACCACATAGTGGCCTGACATTAACACCGATAGTCACCACATAGTGGCCTGACATTAACACCGACAGTCACCACATAGTGGCTGTGACATTAACACCGACAGTCACCACATAGTGGCCGTGACATTAACACCGACAGTCACCACATAGTGGCCGTGACATTAACACCGACAGTCACCACATAGTGGCCGTGACATTAACACCGACAGTCACCACATAGTGGCCGTGACATTAACACCGACAGTCACCACATAGTGGCCGTGACATCAACACCGACAGTCACCACATAGTGGCCTGACATTAACACCGACAGTCACCACATAGTGGCTGTGACATTAACACCGACAGTCACCACATAGTGGCTGTGACATCAACACCGACAGTCACCACATAGTGGCCGTGACATCAACACCGACAGTCACCACATAGTGGCTGTGACATTAACACCGACAGTCACCACATAGTGGCCGTGACATTAACACCGACAGTCACCACATAGTGGCTGTGACATCAACACCGACAGTCACCACATAGTGGCCGTGACATTAACACCGACAGTCACCACATAGTGGCCTGACATTAACACCGACAGTCACCACATAGTGGCTGTGACATCAACACCGACAGTCACCACATAGTGGCTGTGACATCAACACCGACAGTCACCACATAGTGGCTGTGACATCAACACCGACAGTCACCACATAGTGGCTGTGACATTAACACCGACAGTCACCACATAGTGGCTGTGACATTAACACCGACAGTCACCACATAGTGGCCTGACATTAACACCGACAGTCACCACATAGTGGCTGTGACATCAACACCGACAGTCACCACATAGTGGCTGTGACATTAACACCGACAGTCACCACATAGTGGCTGTGACATTAACACCGACAGTCACCACATAGTGGCTGTGACATCAACACCGACAGTCACCACATAGTGGCTGTGACATTAACACCGACAGTCACCACATAGTGGCTGTGACATTAACACCGACAGTCACCACATAGTGGCCGTGACATTAACACCGATAGTCACCACATAGTGGCCGTGACATTAACACCGACAGTCACCACATAGTGGCTGTGACATCAACACCGACAGTCACCACATAGTGGCCGTGACATCAACACCGACAGTCACCACATAGTGGCCTGACATTAACACCGACAGTCACCACATAGTGGCTGTGACATCAACACCGACAGTCACCACATAGTGGCCTGACATCAACACCGACAGTCACCACATAGTGGCCGTGACATTAACACCGACAGTCACCACATAGTGGCCGTGACATTAACACCGACAGTCACCACATAGTGGCCTGACATCAACACCGACAGTCACCACATAGTGGCCGTGACATCAACACCGACAGTCACCACATAGTGGCCTGACATTAACACCGACAGTCACCACATAGTGGCCTGACATCAACACCGACAGTCACCACATAGTGGCTGTGACATTAACACCGACAGTCACCACATAGTGGCTGTGACATTAACACCGACAGTCACCACATAGTGGCCGTGACATCAACACCGACAGTCACCACATAGTGGCCGTGACATCAACACCGACAGTCACCACATAGTGGCGGTGGCCTGACATCAACACCGACAGTCACCACATAGTGGCTGTGACATTAACACCGACAGTCACCACATAGTGGCTGTGACATCAACACCGACAGTCACCACATAGTGGCCGTGACATCAACACCGACAGTCACCACATAGTGGCTGTGACATTAACACCGACAGTCACCACATAGTGGCTGTGACATTAACACCGACAGTCACCACATAGTGGCTGTGACATTAACACCGACAGTCACCACATAGTGGCTGTGACATTAACACCGACAGTCACCACATAGTGGCTGTGACATTAACACCGACAGTCACCACATAGTGGCCGTGACATTAACACCGACAGTCACCACATAGTGGCTGTGACATTAACACCGATAGTCACCACATAGTGGCCGTGACATCAACACCGACAGTCACCACATAGTGGCCGTGACATTAACACCGATAGTCACCACATAGTGGCCGTGACATTAACACCGACAGTCACCACATAGTGGCCGTGACATTAACACCGACAGTCACCACATAGTGGCAGTGACATTAACACCGACAGTCACCACATAGTGGCCGTGACATTAACACCGACAGTCACCACATAGTGGCCGTGACATCAACACCGACAGTCACCACATAGTGGCCGTGACATCAACACCGACAGTCACCACATAGTGGCCGTGACATTAACACCGACAGTCACCACATAGTGGCCGTGACATTAACACCGACAGTCACCACATAGTGGCTGTGACATTAACACCGACAGTCACCACATAGTGGCTGTGACATTAACACCGACAGTCACCACATAGTGGCTGTGACATTAACACCGACAGTCACCACATAGTGGCTGTGACATTAACACCGATAGTCACCACATAGTGGCCGTGACATTAACACCGACAGTCACCACATAGTGGCTGTGACATCAACACCGACAGTCACCACATAGTGGCTGTGACATTAACACCGACAGTCACCACATAGTGGCCGTGACATTAACACCGATAGTCACCACATAGTGGCCTGACATCAACACCGACAGTCACCACATAGTGGCCGTGACATCAACACCGACAGTCACCACATAGTGGCCTGACATTAACACCGACAGTCACCACATAGTGGCCGTGACATTAACACCGACAGTCACCACATAGTGGCCTGACATTAACACCGATAGTCACCACATAGTGGCCGTGACATTAACACCGACAGTCACCACATAGTGGCTGTGACATTAACACCGACAGTCACCACATAGTGGCTGTGACATCAACACCGACAGTCACCACATAGTGGCTGTGACATTAACACCGACAGTCACCACATAGTGGCTGTGACATTAACACCGACAGTCACCACATAGTGGCTGTGACATTAACACCGACAGTCACCACATAGTGGCAGTGACATCAACACCGACAGTCACCACATAGTGGCCTGACATTAACACCGACAGTCACCACATAGTGGCTGTGACATTAACACCGACAGTCACCACATAGTGGCTGTGACATCAACACCGACAGTCACCACATAGTGGCCGTGACATCAACACCGACAGTCACCACATAGTGGCCTGACATTAACACCGACAGTCACCACATAGTGGCTGTGACATTAACACCGACAGTCACCACATAGTGGCTGTGACATTAACACCGACAGTCACCACATAGTGGCTGTGACATCAACACCGACAGTCACCACATAGTGGCTGTGACATTAACACCGACAGTCACCACATAGTGGCTGTGACATTAACACCGACAGTCACCACATAGTGGCTGTGACATCAACACCGACAGTCACCACATAGTGGCAGTGTGACATCAACACCGACAGTCACCACATAGTGGCCTGACATTAACACCGACAGTCACCACATAGTGGCTGTGACATTAACACCGACAGTCACCACATAGTGGCCGTGACATTAACACCGACAGTCACCACATAGTGGCCGTGACATTAACACCGACAGTCACCACATAGTGGCTGTGACATTAACACCGACAGTCACCACATAGTGGCTGTGACATCAACACCGACAGTCACCACATAGTGGCCGTGACATCAACACCGACAGTCACCACATAGTGGCCTGACATTAACACCGACAGTCACCACATAGTGGCTGTGACATTAACACCGACAGTCACCACATAGTGGCCGTGACATTAACACCGACAGTCACCACATAGTGGCCTGACATCAACACCGACAGTCACCACATAGTGGCTGTGACATTAACACCGACAGTCACCACATAGTGGCTGTGACATTAACACCGACAGTCACCACATAGTGGCCGTGACATTAACACCGACAGTCACCACATAGTGGCTGTGACATTAACACCGACAGTCACCACATAGTGGCCGTGACATTAACACCGACAGTCACCACATAGTGGCTGTGACATTAACACCGACAGTCACCACATAGTGGCTGTGACATCAACACCGACAGTCACCACATAGTGGCCGTGACATCAACACCGACAGTCACCACATAGTGGCTGTGACATCAACACCGACAGTCACCACATAGTGGCTGTGACATCAACACCGACAGTCACCACATAGTGGCTGTGACATCAACACCGACAGTCACCACATAGTGGCCGTGACATTAACACCGACAGTCACCACATAGTGGCCGTGACATTAACACCGACAGTCACCACATAGTGGCTGTGACATTAACACCGACAGTCACCACATAGTGGCTGTGACATTAACACCGACAGTCACCACATAGTGGCCGTGACATCAACACCGACAGTCACCACATAGTGGCTGTGACATCAACACCGACAGTCACCACATAGTGGCCGTGACATTAACACCGACAGTCACCACATAGTGGCCGTGACATTAACACCGACAGTCACCACATAGTGGCCGTGACATTAACACCGATAGTCACCACATAGTGGCCGTGACATTAACACCGACAGTCACCACATAGTGGCTGTGACATATGTCACGGCCACTATCTTGGTGACTTCTCGATATTGATGTCACAACCTATAATATTGACTGTCGGTGTTAATGTCACAGCCGCTATGGGCGACTGTCCGATGTTGTCTCCGCCTCTCATGGTGGCTTCTTTCGATGTATCACAGCCCTGTGGTGACTACTCATTGTTATGTGGTGACTAGCTCGTGTTAATATTTACGGCCTATGTGTGACTGTCGATGTTGATGTCACAACCACTATGTGCGACTGTCGATGTTAATGTCTGCTGTAGTGACCATGTGCAGCCACTATGTATTTAATCATTGTTGTGTCACGGCCCTTAATATGACTGTCGGTGTTAATGTCACAGCCACTATGTGGTGACTGTCGATGTTATGTCACAGCCGCTATGTGGTAGCCATGTGATTATGTCGGCCCACTATGTATTGTTGTCGTGTTAATGTCAGGCCTATGGTGACTGTCGTGTTATGTCTGCAGCCACTATGGTGACTGTCAGTGTCACAGCCACTGTGGTGACTATTACGTGTTATGTCACGGCCACTATGTGGTGACTGCGGGGTTGATGTCCGGCCCATGTGGGACTGTTTTGTGTTTAAGGGCTATGTGGTGACTTGTGTTTCCGGCCATATGTGGGGATTCGTGATGGGCCGGGCCCATTGTTGGGTTATGTCGGGCCCCTTGGGGATTTGATGTAACCCTTTTGGGTAAGTGTTGTCCAGCCCTATGTGTGTTTACATATGTTACCATGTTAAATTTGGTATGTGGTGACGTCGTGCCGGCCCATGTGGTGACTTCCCTGTTATTCCCCTTTTGGGGACGGGTTTTTCGATGTTATGTCACCCTATGGTATCGTGTTATGTACCCCTTTGGGGACTTTGGGGTGTTCCCCCATTGTATGTGTTATGTCACAGCCCTATTGGGACTTCTTTAATGTCACAGCCACTATGTTATTCGGGGTTATTCAGGGCCCCTATGTGGTGACTTCGGTGTTAATGTCAGGGCCCCTATGTGGGGACTTCGGTGTTATGTCACGGGATATGTGGGGACGTCGGTTTATGTCACAGCCATATTTATTTGTTAATGTCACCCACTTTGGGGACTTTGGTTTATGTCAGGGCCATATTGGTGACTTCGGTGATGTCAGGCCAGTGGTGACCGGTGTTATTCCGAAG
>JAODUO010002338.1:5000-30158 GCA_025642075.2 Ridgeia piscesae
TGTGAAAACTGACGTGGTGCTCATATTGAGAGCATAGGCACCCTACTTGCGAACGTGAGAGATTACGCCTGTGTGTCAGTGCATGTCGTTCATCGTTTTATGTGTAGTAAACCACGACAGCATAAGCAATGGCTACGACATAACGAACATACCAATTGCGAAGATCTCGATTCCGTCATCCGAAGCCAACTTCGCGCTATCAATTGCGCCATCGAAGAACACGCCGTCAGTAATCAGTATCGCGATCTGCTTCACGTCCCTTCTCCCGCTCCTGGTTTACAATTGCAAGAAATGTTATTTACAGCTTATAGTTAACATAGTATATGTATATATATATATATATATATATATATATATATATATATATATATATATATATTGTGTGTGTGTGTGTGTGTGTGTGTATGTGTGTGTGTATGTGTATGTGTGTTTGTGTGTGTGTAATACACATGATATTTATTTCACTGAAGTACTGTATTACACGTATTCAGTAGAGTAAGCGGATGGTATTTTACTGTTATAATCTGACACTGTCTCACCCTCCAAAACCACCCTATTGATTTTCTCATTATTTATAGTTCCCAGTCACCCTTTGAACATGTCCCGCATCCGGTCAATGGCGTCAGCCGTATGGGTGGCCCCCGCCATGTACTCGCTGTCCCAGATTGCAGCCAGCAGCTGCGACATCTCGGTGATTTGTCCAAGGGATATGTCGGTACGGACCATTGTGGAGAAAGTGACGAAGCCAATACGGACCTGGTCTTCGCGAACCTTTATTGACAGACGCCATAACATTTACTCATTTCTTGTCATCGATGTATATACGAGCTGAAATACTAGAAAGCGTAAGTCTAAACATTTAGTTAGATGGCATGTGTTCTCAGGAAGAATAACATTAATATTCTTATAACCAAAATTTCGTTTTATTTTGTTAGTTAATGTATTCCATTATGTTGCATCTCAAGAGAGAATAACGCATGATTGATATGCTTTGTTGTAATTTAACGTGATAATTTGTATGTTTGTTCGCTGTTTTATGTTAGAATATGTACACATTCATATACATACCCATGTACACACTCACACACATATTTTCATATTCACACACACACACACACACACACACACACACACACACACACACACACACACACACACACACACACACACACACACACACACACACACACACACACACACCACACACACACACACACACACACACACACCACACACACACACGCACACACACACGCACGCACGCACGCAACACGCACGCACACAAGCGTTTATAGATGATACACAAACTGATGTAACGATACTAACACAACGGCAATGGAAAATAATTTAAATTGCCATTAACGTAAATTGTTACGAGCTGTTAAATCAGCCCGTAATATTATTAAGACTCCTACCGTTAAACCTTGGACTATGTCCATGACGAACTGCTTCATCGTGAACCAATTAAGAAGACCAATACTAGCTGATGAGTCGACGACGAAGACGACGTCAGCAGCGCAGTCTCCACTGACTACGAACACACACGAAAACGTATGTATATACGTGACCAATTATTGAAGTGGATTTTAAGAATGTTTGTTCACTGTATGTGTGTGTTTGTGTTGTGTGTGTGTGTGTGTGTGTGTGTGGTGCGTGCGTGCGTGCGTGCGTGCGTGCGTGCGTGCGTGCGTGCGTGCGTGCATGCATGCATACATGCATGCATGCATGCATGTATTTGAAAAGTAAGTGAAAGAAGCGTACTGTCAATCAATTCATTTCGAAAAACATAATCAGGAAATCAGTCTTTGCCTGGCTAAAAGTGTACAATTAGTAACTGACTCACCGGGCTCACACGACTGCTTGTTGCATTCGATGTTTTGTACTATCAAACTGCCGTTGACAACGGCTTCTCGGGAACGGGTTCCACCGCCGCATGTAACGCTACAGACGGACCACAGAATGTTTTCGAACGGATCTGTAACGGAAGAGAAACATGATTCGGCACAACACATTACCACATGTTTCATGTACTTGAAAGCACAACGATGCGAGATTTAAATCGAGAATATATTTATAAATAACAGTTTCTTTTAACTACCTACATGTGACGGAAGAAGATAATAACAATACTAATAATAAGAGAGAGAGTGAGTGAGTGAGTGAGTGAATAAGTGAGTGAATAAGTGAGTGAGTGAGTGAATAAGTGAGTGAGTGAGTGAGTGAGTGAGTGAGTGAATGAGTGAGTGAGTTAGTGACTGAATGTTTGAGTGAGTGAGTGAGTGAGTGAATGAGTGAGTGAGTGAGTGAGTGAATGAATGAGTGAGTGAGTGAGTGAGTGAGTGAGTGAGTGAGTGAGTGAGTGAGTGAGTGAGTGAGTGAGTGAGTGAGTGAGGGAGGGAGGGAGGGAGGGAGGGAGGGAGGGAGGGAGGGAGGGAGGGAGGGAGGGAGAGGAAGCGATGGAGAGAGAGAGAGATATTCCACTGCTGATTTCGCATTTGTGTTCGTTATTGCGTGTATGCTTTCGTGCGCTAATTGATGTGAGTTCCTTTCTAGACGGTTTGTGTCCCTGTGAACCAGTGGAAGTAAAATTATCCTTACGCATGTTTTCGAAATTCTTGTTGGATAAGATTTTAATGGCTTGACGTTAAAAGGAAATAAATCGACTTTACGTTTCATTCCAAAGGACGAATCAGTTGTGCACATTGTCCGTAACATATTTTAAATATACTCAAAGAAATAATCTTCTGTGTTTGTGCCTTGTGGTTGGGCATTTTTGGTGGTGGTAGGCCTAATAGTAGACAGGCCCATCGTTGTTCCTCAATGCATGCAAATAATGTACAACAGTATGCAACAGCAGCAGCAAATAATGTACAACAGTATGCAAACAAATAATATAATTTAATATAAATATATATATATATATATATATATATATATATATATATATATATATATATATATATACACACACATTCCCACATGCATATGCACACGTACACACATATACCCATACACATTAACCACTGTATGTGAGTTTTTGTCAAGGAACTAATATGAATTTGAATAATATTGCATCCTATTCCCCAAGCTGGGCATGTAATTGCGATACAAAGATAGTGATAGTGTGGCGGTGGAAACGTACCGTTGCACGGCTTCACATTACACGCTTCTTCTATTCGACCACACGTCACTTTGTTGGTGCCGCAGTATTTCGTCCTCTGCATGGTTCCACCTCCGCAGGTTTTCGTGCAAAGTGTCCATTCGCCCCAAACTGTAGTAATAAAGGCTCAAGTACACCTGGCAAGAAGTACTGCTCGGAAAGAGGAAACACTTCTAGCGGGCAAATTGTTCCAAACTTCATATCGCATAGTATGCAAAATAGTGAAGTTTGTATTTTCTGAAATAAATCGAATAAAAAAAAAAATCATGTATATAATATATATATATATATATATATATATATATATATATATATATATATATATATATATATATTATGTACAGAATATACTTTTTGGCGGTAAATTTATAATTCAATATTTCCCGTTTTCTGTTTAGTCACTAATATATAACATTTCACGATCCATAGGAAATAAATTGGGTAGCTTAATTAGTAAAACCGGCTCTTTGGGATCGCTTTTATGTTGGGTGTCCATGTTGCGCGATACCGAGCGTATGCACGCACATTGTGTATCTAATATACATGTTATGGTATTAATTTTTGTTTGGCTAAGTGGTCTATTTTTTTAGTATATTACATGTTTATGGTTAAAAATGGACAGAGGTGGAAATGTTTGTAAACATTCTTTTGCTTACATGCAATTTAGAAATTACAATACGTTTTCGGTACCCCGTAAAAAGAGTAAAGCGGTCATATGATTACTTGTCATTCTAAGGGGAACTGCTTGTATAGTATCACCGTAAATGCAGGTATACAATGAACAATTACCTTTTCAGCGGAACAAACCTGGTGCGGTTACTGTCATCTGCAGTATTCATAAGGAAGTTTTAAGATATACGCTCGGTATCGCTGAAAGGCATTCTTCATTAGTAATTTAAAAATAGAAAATACTTTTTCTAAGGGGAATGTGTCTTATTCTGCTTGGCCTCGGCGTGTTGCCCTGAGACGGTTACGTGCACTATTTTCCAGTCATCACCATTTCTGAGTAAATGCAGTTCTCGTTTAACTCAGACGTCGTCATTGTGGCAAGAAGTATATTTTAACCAAGTAATTATAATGTCGATTATTTTGTAATGTTCGGGATGATTAAACAGTCTTCCTTTCAGCCGTCACGAACTGTTGGTCGTCTACTGTTGACAATATTTTTAGTATATACAGTGGTTCAGTAAATATTGGACGTCAGAAAAATCTGTTATACTTTTTAATGATTCAATAACAGGCGGAGATCACGTGAAATTCTACTCTTAGCCAAATTAATTATGTGTAGGCATAGAATACATTCTGCTAATCAGAATAACAAAACAGCAACTTATTGTACTAATGTGCTTACTGCTACAGTCATTTGCTGCATTAGTAAGTGATAACCATGGCAATCATCTCATCGACAAAACAAATAAAACTTGTCTACTACACTCATATTCTACGAAAGCATGATATGAACTGAACATGTCCTTTATTCAGCTATGTGTGCAACACAGCCAACATGTTCTTACCCTTCGATAGTTGACACCATCTGATCGTTTTAGAAATACTGTCTAAAATCGTAACGCCGGCCATTGCTTGAGCTTGCTTCGCGTGGATCTTCCTCCATCTGATCCCGGATGGCATCGACAGGGACAAGTCTCCACCCGTCGCAGTGTGGATGAAATATCCGCCCCCTTCATATCAACAGTCATGGTAACATGAGATGCCTCTCATCATAAGGGTGTTGTCCACTGGCACAATTGCGAGTGCCTCCAATAAGCCCTTCACTGCATGTGGCTTCCGTCATAAACTTAAGCTTACCTCTGATAAGTTCTGCCACAATGTCCTCTGAATTCTGGGAGTTCTCTCATCAGTGTTTAGGAGAATATGTCAATGTCCTTCACCACTTCAAATTGTGCTGAGGGTGGTCTTGTCTTGATCCACAGTTTATATTTTTCTTTTTCTTGTGCGGTCCACGTCATTTAGTTTCTCCGTTATGGTTTCGTCACTCATCGAGGTTAATTCAGATAAGGAGTTTGGCAATACTTTGGAGGCGATGGACAAGTTGACGTGACGCTGGCATAGGCACACGTATCTCTGAGCTTGACATTGGATATCTTAATGTCGCTGAATTCAAGGCAGAACTTCCTGTAGATGTTTTGCATAGTGTCTGTCAGTGAGAAGGTTTCTCTTCCACTGATTTGATCACTCTTTCAAAGTAACTCATTGCTGTTTTCTAATCTCCTCAGAAATTCCGCTATCATATCCAATATGCTATATTCCGTGATTTGTCTATTGCCTTCCTCGTGTTTCTCCCCTTCTTCTAGTAATGGCAGCAGCACGTCATTTTTGAGATAGTTGATTTGCATACGCTCGGTCTCGTGTATACGCTTGGTATCACCACACGTATTAGTGTCATAACAAATAGAAGAAATGATGGCTGCATTTCTAATTTATCATTGTCGCATACCTTAGGTAACACCAGACAAATTTGTGAGAAAAAAAGTCCACTAATATATTAAACTCTCTCCAAAATCAGTGAGTCTATGTCATTCGCTCGGTATCGTCAAAACCTACCCCGCGTCGAAATATGAGTATATTCTATTTTACTACAGGTCTAAAAAAATTGGGAGGCCAATTTAACCTATACAGGTGTTACTTAAATGGAAGTATCAACATATAGATACATTATTTTCCCTTGAATACGCTTTGTTGAAAATTTGCATACGCTCGGTATCGGCCAAACGACACCACCATATATATTGTTCCTGCGGCGCGCCCATTCAACAAAACGCTGACTTTTGTGAAGACTCTATGTCGAACTACACAACGTTAAATGGGTAAAGAAACGACACAGTACTACAGAAAACACTTTTTATAAAATGGGTCAAAAATTACCCTTTATTTGCCTGTATCTTCCATAATTTTGAAGATACACATGTAAAAGTTGGGTTTCCATGGTACCTGTCACCGAGGCGGTTGCCGTGACCACCATTACAATGCCGTGCTGTATGTTTTTATAATGGTTAGATTACAAAAACGTTTTGTCGACGTTTCGTGATAAATTACCATATATATATATATATATATATATATATATATATATATAGTGTGTGTGTGTGTGTGTGTGTGTGTATAGCTTTTGCTAACACATTGATGTCTACTACCTTAATATTGTATAAACCACATATTTTCCCTTATTCTAAAATGACCCATATTATGGAAGGTGTCAAAATCTTGACTCAAGTCATGGTTTACCCCAACAACTCATTTGCCATTTTCAAGAGAGTTTCAAATATTTTCTGGTAGTGTAGTCGAATGGTTTTACGAAAATCCGAATCCATAGTTATATCCATACGACCTCTATAAAATGATGTTTTCGAGCATTTATTGAAAACACTCATCAAACTGTTTGATCAACAGTTGCGTCGTTCACATGTTGATAGCTATTAATTTTGACATCCAGTAATAATATAATGTGAAATGATATCATTCTAGGATATACAGATCTTTCTTTATATCAACACCAACTCCTCTCTTTATTAGGATTTAAGAGTTCATGATAATATAAATTGTATTCATTAAATATACGAGCACATCTACATTGGCTGTTTGTCCCATTGAATTCTATAAAGTAATAACATTTGCAGTTTAGTGGTTTTGTCATCTCTTCAGGTATAATCCTCTACCAAGGTAAATATAAAGCTAGGTGTTTCTAGATATTCAGAAATTCAATATCGCCAATATTGACAAAATCATTGTTTCGTCACGTTTGACAATGTACACCAATTATATAAGCATAGTGTATATTATGTATATCCCCCGTTATGTGTAGTTCATGAAATATGAATATGAAAATATATTCATATGCAACATCACCTCCATCCAGTCCAGACGTCACGTGAACTGCAGCTGAAAGTGAATTGAGATGTGCCATGACGTCAGTGTCAGCTCAGCAACGTAACAACAATTAAACAATGACCCATATAATTGCACTGCAATAGCTTTCACAGTTCCAACTTATGATCATTATTGCAAAGTGCGATTCAGATAGAGACCCAGCGATACTAATTGTTGTACGAAGCCCCAGTTAATTATACTCTATATATTTAACAATAATAATAATAATAAGAAGAAGAACAGTATTTGTCTACGCCATATCTCTAGCAATAAAACCATTCAGAGGCGTATTACACTTTTACAGAAATATAGAGATTACCTTAAAGTTACAAAATAGAGATGTAGTTATAAAATAAATTGATCAGTAAAAATTGTTCAATATAAATAAATAATATTAGTTTTAATAATACTAAAATACTAATACTGATAAATAAGAGTTAATTATATAAATAATAAAATAGTTGATAAATAGATAAACTAAAAATGTTCGGATAGCATAAATGTTCTTTTAAAGTGAAAATATTCTCTTAAACAGTAATGTCTTCAGTTGCTTTTTGAACGAACTGAGGCAGTCTGTGACACGCATGGTAAGCGGCAGATTGTTCCAGAGGCGTGCATCAGCACTTGAAATGTTTTTTCTCCCTGCGTATGCAGTCTGTATCGTGGAACCTCCAGCGTAGCGCATGGGGCGGCTCGTAACGCATTAGTAGGGCGGTTAAGTATAATGCAGTTAGGTCGTCAATGTTTCATAACGTCAACAGTAGCAATTTGTATTCGATCTGTTGTTTGATCTGAAGCCAGTGAAGCTCGATCAGAACAGCGTTTTGCACTCGTTGGAGTCTAGTGAGAAGATGGTTGGAAATGCCGTACAGCAGGCAGTTTCTATTTGCAAGGCGAGACGTCACGTAGGTATGAATTATAATTTATGTGGTTTTATGACAAGTCAATCTAATATGGATGTCATGGTCATATTTACCTCAATTGTTGTGTGTCCATACTTAGTATCTGATATATTAACTTGATGTTTTCATCTCTTAGCCATAAACAATATTATACCGGTTTTTTATTGTCGTTATGGCTCCTGCTTCAGAATGTACACGTATCGAATCCAAATTATGCATTTGAATTTAGAAGTCAGATGCCCCATTTCTGAGTATCTGTATTGTGTTCTGACCCACATATATATATATATATATATATATATATATATATATATATATATATATATATATTACTTAATTATAAACCAGCAAGCACCAAGTGTACCGTTTCAATTGAATGACTGAAAACTGCCTTTGCCAAGATTATAAATACGTACCGATGACAAATAATGTACCGAGAGCCCATGACTCTCTACGGCGCGCAAACATGACCATTCGTTTCTGCAAAACAATTTGTACGTCTCGGTATATTGTAAAACTGTTTGCTATGATGATACCTTTTATATTAACATTCGAATTATTGGTATACATGATATGCCAGACACATAATAATATCAATAAATATTAGCAGCAAAATATACATATGATATACATGTCTGTGATTTTCAGAGATGTTTTCTCATAAGTTGGATGTTCTACCTCTCATAATAGAGCGGGCCTTTGCTTCCTTTGGGATTATATTTATACAGGTACATATATAGATATAGACAGAACAATACAGAGTGCATTTTACATCTACTCACGCACCACAATCACGCGGGGTACGTATATAGATATAGACAGAACAATACAGAGTGCATTTTACATCTACTCACGCACCACAATCACGCGGTGTACGTATATAGATATAGACAGAACAATACAGAGTGCATTTTACATCTACTCACGCACCACAATCACGCGGGGTACGTATATGTGTCGATGCATGTGCGTAAGCGTCACAGTGTGTAATGTATGTCTAGTATATTGCCTGTTTGTCAACATGACCTATCAAGAAGATTGTTTTCGCATATTCAAAATGTGTCGCACAGTCTATGTCAGCGGATGTTGTTGTCGCACAGTCCGTCCATGTCAGCGGATGTTGTTGTCGCACAGTCCATGTCAGCGGATGTTGTCGCACAGACCATGTCAGCGGATGTTGTTGTCGCACAGTCCATGTCAGCGGATGTTGTCGCACAGTCCATGTCAGCGAATATTGTTGCCGCACAGTCCGTCCATGTCAGCGGATGTTGTTGTCGCACAGTCCATGTCAGCAGATGTTGTCGCACAGTCCATGTCAGCGAATATTGTTGCCGCACAGTCCGTCCATGTCAGCGGATGTTGTTGTGGTACAGTCCATGTCAGCGGATGTTGTTGTGGCACAGTCCATGTCAGCGGTTGTTGTTGTTATACAGTCTACATCAGCGAATATGGTGTCGCTCTGAGACTGCGTCATATATTTAAAAAACTCGAAAAACAAAACTAATGTCTGGAGAGATAATATTGATAAACATTAATTTAAGTAAGATTTTTTTGTCGTGCTTGCATGTTGCATGACGACCCATGCACTTAAAATAGTCAGTTAAGTTGTGATATACGAACAAAAAAATTTGGCTTATTAAAAACCTTTGACGCATAGTAAGTTTGAGTAAATTTGCTTTCTGAAAAAGGGAACCTCCAGATCAGTGCAGTTCATTCGTTCATCAACGTAACCCGTGCGAATTGCTAAACACAATGTTTAGACGTTTGAATGAAATAGTTATGCATAATCATGGTAGCATGTTTATTCAAATGAGTAAATGTTTTGATAATGCATAAACATACGTTCTTAGAAAGATTGTTACAAGTCGTTGTTGAATTACAAATGCAACAGTTTTATCCATCGTTACTAGATGCGGGATCGAACTTAACGCTCGCCGATTCAGAAATACCTAGGGACGAGTACACGCATTAGTCCGTCGAGCGAGTAGCTATTGTACACTCGTTTTAGAACAGTATAAAGCAACCACTTTTAGTTAGGCGTACGTCATATTTATTGCAGTTAGTTGTTCATTTCTGTCTAAGGAGCACGGCAGGTCCATGTGTAGGAATATGTCTAAGGACCACTGCAGGTCCATGCGTAGGAATATGTCTTAAGACCACGGCAGGTCCATGTGTAGGAATATGTCTTAGGACCACGGCAGGTCCATGTGTAGGAATATGGAAAAGGTCGTATTTTGACGATGGTACCAAAGAATCGAGACTAGTGATTTTCATGGGGTAACATCTTAAACCTACCAGTCCACCGGGTGAGTGGTTAAGTTGTTTAATATCGAGCCCTGGTGTTATATAGTATAGATGCAATGTAGCGTAGGCGAGGTAAATGAAGACAACTTACTTGAACAGCGATGACGTGCAGTGAACGGTAGACAACAATCTACGCCGGACGCTCACAGACTGAATAAATGTTCGTTTGTTATTGTTGCTGTTATTATAGGCCTAATGATGTAACCTTCCCCGCCTGTCGTCCCATTCATAATCACCTCTACGAAAATATTATGCGTTATGTTGTAGTCATAAATAGTACAATCTAAGCCGCCTTGCTCTTGTCGTTTATTCATCACAAAGCTTGCAGTTAGGTGTAATGTTGCTAGTCACCCGATCGCCTAGTTGTATAATAAAGTACACGACTATTATTACTTAACGAGCAGGATTGGTGTTTCTGCAATACCATTTAAACTACTTTAGTTCCGTATTTCAGCAACGCCCAATTGATTAATAATCATTGTTTAGAGCTTCTAGATAAATCAATAGCAATTTATATTATGCATTTACCAGTATAATTAAATGACATGTAGTTAGTGCTCCACTATATTCTTCTGTTTCAAACAAAATAATATCAATGTATCGGTTGACCGTTTTGCATTTATTTTCCACCAAATAATATCAACCGATGTAAGTCTGCATCAAATAATGTGGACACACAAAGCAAATCTGTCGTTTTCCATGTCGCATTTGAAAGTATTTTAAACACCCTACACTCAGACTTAATATCGACGTTTGCTTAAACGCCTAAATAAAGTTTGTATACGGTAAGTGATATGTCGTCATCTCTACTTTGACAGACGCAACTGTCAAATGACGCAACCCTTCGATGAAAACAAAAACGGACGGAGCCAATTTTGGAAGTGAATTAACTGCATGGAATAAAAACGAATATGAAATGTTGATATGATCAGCGGATATAACATGTCATATGATCTTAAGTCTATTATATATATATATATATATATATATATATATATATATATATATATATATTATATATATATATATATATATATATATATATATATTGCATATATGTGTATGGGACATGTTGATTTACTGAAACATGTATGTATACCTTTGAATCCGATATCCCCATTGGTCAGTTCAGTTGATATGTCCGGCAATTTTATTTTTCGCGCAAACATTGCCTACATTACTTTTGTGATATATGGCAATATGTCTAGTATAATATATAAATTAATTAATATTAATTAAGAATATATTAATTGTAATAATTGCGACTGTTTATTTACGAATTGTCGTTAATATGGACTCACCCGGTGGACTGGTAGGTTTAAGATGTTACCCCATGAAAATCACTAGTCTCGATTCTTTGGTACCATCGTCAAAATGCGACCTTTTCCATATTCCTACACATGGACGACAATTACATTCATAATAAACGGCTAAAACGGAAATAATAAACTTTCAAGAAGTATAGTTGTTCACACTCATGTGGGATTTGTTAATGAATCATAGGATATTAAGCCGATTTATGGGAAATTGCGACAAACGAAACTGGCTTCTTCGGATTAGGTTAATCTATTTCTTAGACATTAATTAACCCATTTTTACTTGGTACACCAGAAACGTAAATAGTCACACCGGACAAAATCAAATGTTATGTATAAATTACAATAGAGTTTATGCGTTTACAATGTTGCGGTATTTTTCATTTCAATCTAGTAGCTACACGGACTGTGAACAGAAATTAGTGAAAATAAATGAAAGACCAATTGGGATGTCGGATTCAGAGGCCTTAAGAGATATACAATCTCCTAATGCATCGTTAATATAATTATGTTTATACAATACACTTGCCAAGTCATAGTGAGGATTGATATTTACAAGCTACGTAAATGACTATCATATTACACTCAATATAGTTTATTAGTGTTCGTGAATACAACAGGTATTATATTACAAAGGCGACATTTGTCACGATAGGCGGCGTACAGGGTCCAGCTGGCGTCAGGCTAGGAGGCTATTAGTTTCACTCTTCCGACACAAGTGAAGGATGCAGTGAAGATGAGCTTAGTGTTTTAATTGTTACATCAACTATACATACCGAATCACCCGATACACCCCATACACCCCCATACACACCCATACACCCCCATACACCTCATACACCCCCATACACCCCATACACCCCCATACACCCCACTCACTCCATAAACCCACATACACCCCATACACCCCATACACCCCCATACACCCACATACACCCACATACACCTCATACTCCCCCATACACCCCATACACCCCATACACCCCACTCACTCCATAAACCCACATACACCCCCATACACCTCATACTCCCCCATACACCCCATACACCCCATACACCCCACTCACTCCATAAACCCACATACACCCCCATACACCCCATACACCCCATACATCCATACACCCCATACACCCCCATACACCCACATACACCCCATACACCCATACACCCCATACACACACCCCATACACCCATACACCCCATACACCCCCATACAACCCCATACACCCCATACACCCCCAAACACCCCATACACTCCATACATCCCAATACACCCCATACACTCCAAAACACCCCATACACCCCATCACCCCATACACCCATACACCCCATACACCCCATACACACCCACAACAACCCCATACACCCCACACACCCCCCATACACCCCCATACACCCCACCCCACACACCCCAACACCCCACACACCCCATACACCCCCATACACCCCCATACACCCCATACACGCCCCATACGCCACACACACACCCCATACACCCCATACATCCCATACACCCCATACACCCCACACACCCCCATACACCCGCATATACCCCATACACCCCCAAACACCCCATACACTCCATACACCCCAATACACCCATACACCTCATACACCCAAATACACTCCATACACCCCATACACCCCACACACCTCCATACACCTCCATACACCCCCATATACCCCATACGCCACACACACCCCATACACCCCATACACCCCATTCACCCCATACACCCCGTACACCCAATACA
The DNA here is from genome assembly GCA_025642075.2 of Ridgeia piscesae. Lineage (NCBI taxonomy): Eukaryota > Metazoa > Annelida > Polychaeta > Sabellida > Siboglinidae > Ridgeia > Ridgeia piscesae. Next base: position 18,322 of record JAODUO010002338.1, read on the forward strand.
ACCCCATACACCCATACACCCCATACACCCACCCCATACACCCACCCCATACACCCACCCCATACACCCACCCCATACACCCCCATAAAACCCCATACACCCCTATACAACCCCATACACTCCATACATCCCCATATACCCCATACACCCCCAAACACCCCATACACTCCATACACCCCAATACACCCCATACACCTCATACCTCACATACACTCCATACACCCCATACACCCCACACACCCCATACACCTCCATACACCCCATACACCCCATACACCCCACACCACCCATACACCCCATACATTCCATACACCCCCATAAACCCACCCCATACACCCCCATACAACCCCATACACCCCTATACACCCACCCCATACACCCTATACAACCCCATACACCCCATACACTCCATGCATCCCCATATACCCCATACACCCCCAAACACCCCATACACTCCATACACCCCCATACACCTCACACACCCCCTACACCCCCATACACTCCATACATCCCCATATACCCCATACACCCCCATACACCCCATACACCCCCATACAACCCCATATAACCCCATACACCCCTATATACCCACCCCATACACCCCCATACACCCCTATACAACCCCATACACCCCATACACTCCAAACATCCCCATATACCCCATACACCCCCATACACCCCATACACCCCCATCTCTTATGATATTTTCCTCACACCCAAAACGTTAGCATTCATAGTTAAATGATATTAATGTTATTGTTTAAAGTCAGACTTATTTATCCCAAAATATGCACCAATAGTCAAAGTTACGGGAGTGTCATATTTGGTTTTTAATAAATACAAATCGTTGCAATCTCCAAAATTCGTTAAAAACAATCTGAATACGGATATCGTCGATAAACGTTACGTTCTGGTATTTCCTTCTGTTCCAATACAATTGATATTCCGTAGTCTATTGATATGTCGCTCTGTCGCTGCCTGTTGCTGTCTCAATCTTCATATTTCGCAGAGCTGCTTCCACCTCCCTATGAGGTTATCTCTGGTATCTATTTCGGGTGAGTGTGGATTAAGGTAATCTGTTGACTGTCATAATAATAATAATATTTCTGATATCGCGCGATCTCTAAATAAATGTTAATCAATGCGCTCACAAATTTGATATAAATAAACAATTATAAAAACAATTTAAAATACCTCCCTCGTATAGCTCGGTGTAGAATTCCCCTATTCCTTCTAGGGTCTTGTCTTGATCATGGATTTCTCTACCCTGTTTGTCTGGGATTCGCTGGAGTGCAGCGACCTAACAGGCTGGCTTCAGCTTACACATTGTTCAATGTATCCAGATGCATGGCCAGTCAGTACTTGATGAGTGACTAGCACCTCCTAGCTCCTTTCTGGACATTAGAAAGCAGCTGGGAGTGAATAGCATAAAATAGAAAGTCAGAGAGATGAGACTACGCTGGTTGGACACATGCAGAGAATGGAAGAGAACAACGACGTGAGAGCAGTTGTTGATTTGATAGTGCTGGGGAAAAGACCAAGAGGGCGACCAAGAGGGAGATGGTTGGATTGCTTCCGAACGGACATGCAGGAACTGCGGATCATCCCGGAGGATACCCAGGATAGAAAATGATTCTGGAGGTCAAGAATCCGGGTCGCTGACCCCATGTAGTGGGAATATGCGAGGAAGAAGAAGAAGACCATGATACTCAAACTGTATAACAGTATCTACTCCAGATGCTAATAGTTATTTACAACAACTTAGAAATGATCTTGATGAAATGTTTCACTGGATGACTGACTGAGAGTAGATTGCAGCTGAATGCTGATAAAACAGAGTTTCTTATTATTGGCACACAGAGAGGCAACGTAAGCAAATTAAGAATGTTTTCATATAGCGTTACTTAATCAGCATGTTCATCTCGGAATTTATGAGTAATTTGTTATGATAAATTTAATTTTAGGGAATATATGTATGTAATGTATCTAATATGTTATTACCACATTCATGATTTACGGCGTATTCGTCGGTATTTGTCTCTTTCTATTGCAAAACTATTGCAACAGCGCTATTCACTTGTAGATTAGACTATTACAATTCGCTTTTTCATAATATTGCTATAATATCACAAAACTACAATGTGTTCAACATTGTTTAGCAAGGGTTGTAACATGGTCTCCAAATTTTACTCATTCTAAGCCGCTCCTAAAGTATCTGCATTGGCTTCCTGTCCGATACTGTATCATCTTTAAGATCTGTACCATTATTTACTACTTTCCTGTAAGCAGCCATCGTATGTACATTCTTTGCTTACTCCTGTAAGAAAATCTGTTTCGCTTCGATCATCTAGTTCTGATTTACTTTTTGTCCCTAAAGTCAATACTAGTATTGGGACTTGGGATGTTGCTGTCGGTGCGCCTACTCTTTGGAATATGCTTCTAGTGTTAAATCAGTTGGAAATATTGATCAATTTCGCCGTCATTTAAAGACATACCTTTACAACCTTGCCTATCTACGATAGCTCCATGGCTGATGACAACAGGAATGTGTATTGACTCTGATATGAATCAACCTTTTTAGCCATAGGTCATGTATCATAATTACATAGGACAAACGACGATGTCACGACCTGTTGTGTTAACTCTACAAAAATGGCTGTAGAAATCATTTCACTCGTATATCCATTCACTCGCATATACCGAACCGGTTTTGTTTCTGTGTTCCGTCTGGACACCAATATTTACGGAATGTGGCTAATTTCTACACTGCTGATGAGCAGTATAGTTATACATCATGCGTGTTCGCTACACACTTCTAGATCGGATAACCCGATCAATCTAATAATTGTCTTTTCTGTACTTGCTGTATGTGTTGCGCAATACGCCATTAGTTACTGTAGACGTCGTGCCGAAGAGACGCCATCTTGTATCATGCGGAACCATCAGTCATCGCCGCGAGCCGCGGTCGTTGTGGACTAAACGTTAGACTAGTGTCATCAGCAGGACATCGTCACTGGCAAGGATGATTCAAATGAACCATTTTATGGGATATGCTTTGACTGAAATAATGAATAAATGCATAATTGCTTTGACTTTTCCCATTATAAAACAAATGCAACGTTTAATGTACCTGACTGTATTTAATACAAATTTCAAAGTACCGTGTACCTTTACTTGGGTTTCTCGCACAGACACGACACGAGTACTTGTAATTGGACTTGGCAACAAGATATAGATACGCATGCATGCATATTGGTAAATACGTAAACTCTTAACAGCCTAGTCCAACTCCTGGCCTTGTGGTGGAGCTGTTTCAACTGATAGAAGGGGCAAAGGCGGGTCGCTGGTGCCTTACAACCAGTTGCTTCGGGTAGATGGAGCTCGTGAACCTTGGATGGTAACTCATCTAAGTGAAGAAAAACACTGACATCAAACCTCCGCTACCTTGCTGCTATACACATTCATGGGAAAGGCTTCGGGAGTAGACACTGAGGTAAAATCCGCAGTCGGAGTCCCTAAGGCGGTCTGCAGTTGCATGCAACATCACTCCGGCAACTCCTGCCACATCATCAGTGCCAGACGTATCGGCCTCGCCTTTCACAGGACTACGCTGATTCTGTGGAGAGAGTGAGGCTGGTGAATGCTAATCTCTCCGTCACTATAAACCAATTAACGCACAAGTGAGGACATGAAGAAGACAGAGAAGAGACACACTGGCATGTAGACGAGTTGTTCTATGGTCTTGTCCTTGGCACGTTTACGCCGTATGTACTGAGCTTCAAATCGACAGCTTATCAGAAAGTGGTTGAAATGTTGTAATATCGTTCATCTTCTTCATTTTATTCCAAATGTTTATGTTTGAATAAAGGAAACGTGCGGATTAGTGAGACAACCGCATTATCGAAGACGGGATAAACGAAATTTGACGGTTTCTAAAAAGGTATCATAGGTCCAGGTATCTGTCATATTATTCTTGTATTTACATATTTCTTTTATTGGGACCAGGGATATGTTTCTATAACATATTAGTATTTGCATCGACATAAACTTTAATAGTATTTGCATGTTTATTCAATTTGAAAGAACAGTATAAAGTCAAATACCAGTTTAATATATTATGCATTTCTGATAAACAAATTAATATAAGTTGTTTTTGTGATATGTGTTACAACAAACTCATATAGTAGAATGCGTTCGTTTTCCTTTTGCCTTACTTCACATTTGAACACGAAAAATGAACATTGTTTTGTTTTTTTCAAATTTCAGAATAGAAATGGAAAAGCGAAATTAGGAATTTCCCTTCCATAACACAATCTGTTATTACCCTACCATAATATACTCACAATTCTTGCCAGATTTATTTATTAACTATGCCGATTAGATTGCAATGCAATTGCGTGGTATTTTGTTTCTTATAATGACTTTTGTGTTGAATAATGTATTTGTGACAAATGAACAGTTCCTGTTTCCTGTTTAGTGATATATATTCACGGACTATCATATCACATTGGCGATGGAAGACGAAACCAAGATCATTTATCTTCGCAATTCTTGCTCGTATACGTGGAACTAAGAATTATACTACATCGGTAACCGAGAACAATTCGCCTTTATATAGATTGCAACCTTAACAAAACTGACCCAACAAGTTGAAGTAATCACCTATTTCAACAGTGGTCGGAGAGTAAATGATGTTTGTCGTGTCTGGTATGTTGTTGTAGAATGGTAAATAATTGAAGAACAGATTAAGCTCCACCACTTCCAAATGCAACCGGTTTTGTTTAGTATGAAACGTCAACCGTTTTGAGACGAGACCCTATCATTTTGTGAAATACAAACTCACATATGCCTTGGTTCGGTTCAATATCATAACATATGCACAGTTGCAAGCACCCGCGAATAATGAACACGTTGACGCGGGCCGCAGTAATAATATGTAGATTCTATCCGTTAGACGCAGTGTTCGAAACTCGATTAATAAAGGTTGTTGTATTTTCCTTAAGCATTTCGTATATTACTCGGTTACACTATGAATTGTAGTTGGAAATTCGTGCATTGTATTTATCTTTAAACTTCATAACTATTATACAAGCTGAGAAGCCGTGAAACATTTTCTAGCTGATGAGACCATTTTTAAATGCAATAAAGCTGCAGTAACATGTTGCGGTGGCACGCACCGTATGAATGCTTTACTGCATGGCAAGGGTAGATCTAAGAGTAGATTTACCCCGCCAGTTGGCACGATTTTACAATGAAACATTTTTATCACATATCTGTGTATACACTCCTTCCAACATCTCGTTCAGCTAACATGTGGTCATTTCCCACAATGTGGGCATTGTAAGGAATACACCTCTCTCTCTCTCTCTCTCTCTCTCTCTCTTCCTGTCCCTGTCTCTCTGTCTCTCTTCTCTCTCTCTCTCTCTCTCTCTCTCTCTCTCTCTCTCTCTCTCTCTCTCTCTCTCTCTCTCTCTCTCTCTCTCTCTCTCTCTCTCTCTCTCTCTCTCTCTCTCTCTCTCTCTCTCTCTCTCTCTCTCTCTCTCTCTCTCTCTCTCTCTCTCTCTCTCTCTCTCTTCTGTGTGTGTGTGTGTGTGTGTGTGTGTGTGTGTGTGTGTGTGTGTGTGTGTGTGTGTGTGTGTGTGTGTGTATTGTCATATTTGATAAATAAACGCTTGAGTCGTATGTGTTGAGTTATCTTGTTTATTCCGTATTGAGTCAAACAAACCATAACCATATAATAACCATAACCATAACCATAATATTTATTGACACCAAGTAGGTATAGAATTTGTTGAAAGTACATCAATTTGGTTAGTAGATTTATACAAGCATACATACACACATATTATATCATGTTGACATACTATTATAAGTCTACACGGTAGGCCGTACAAGTACATACAAATGTGTGCACTTATAGTAATTCTTGTTGTACCAAAATAAAAAATAAAAACCCACAATCAGATAACATTTACAAACTGGTCTGAAACATAAAAATTTCCATATTAGGCTATTCGTAAGGACTACTCTACATTGGTTGCTTAGATTGTTGAGTTTCTAAGAGAAACACAACAAAGTATTGTTGGCGATGCCTCTACCAGAAAGGACATGATCAAAAGCAATAAACACCAGTAAGCAACAACGACATCAAAGTTTTATTAATTACTATTGTACACTTAAACTGATGAAATAATAAAACGTAGCTGTTGTATGCCTCAACAAACAAAGTAATATAGCTATATACTGATACGAATAAATACACAAATCCCTTAATAAAATAAAATAAACAGTGGAAAAAATCTGCAACACTCCACTCAACACTCCACTTAACACTTCTGCGCGCTGTCTTTTCGGCGACGTCTACGTTTTGTTACAAACTCTTCAGTGCATCTGAACCTAGATTTGTTCCCATCCCGCTTGCGGGTCCCCCTATAAAAACCTTTTCGCTCTCAAAAAGCCTCGCTTTCAAACGAAACATGCTCCACCTTCCTAAACACAGACACAACCCACTAAAAACGAACACAGCAAAATGTCTCCCAAAATCTCGGGTCAAAGTGTCCGCTTTAGTTATTTGAGCATCAGTTCCCAACTCCCAAACCTGATATCAACATGACTGGGTTTCAGGGTCGCTGCTTTGGAAGGGATATGGTTTAGTTGCGACAACGAGCAGTGGCGCCGCGTAGTAGGCAGTACGGAGGGATTGCGGAAGTGACGTAACGTTCTGTCGCGTTGCGCGGTCTACTCCCACGTTTGCGTGCAAAGGAACTCTTTCTGTATCAAACCAGAACACGATTGAACGACGCCGTAAGCAACAGCGGAAACTTGGAAGGACGAGTAGGTCTCTCGGTCACTAGCCACGTTATCAGATATAACAAATTATACCAAATAAGGATGAGTAGGTCTCTCGGTCACTAGCCACGTTATCGGTATAATGATAGACAAATTATATCAAATAAGGATGAGTAGGTCTCTCGGTCACTAGCCACGTTATCGGTATAATGATAGACAAATTATATCAAATAAGGCGAGTAGGTCTCTCGGTCACTAGCCACGTTATCAGTATAACCATAGACACATTATATCAAATAAAGACGAGTAGGTCTCTCGGTCACTAGCCACGTTATCTAAATGATAGACATTATATCAAAGGACGAGTAGGTCTCTGGTCACTACACTTATCATTAATCATAGCAATTATATCATAAGACGAGTAGGTCTCTCGGTCACTAGCCACGTTATCGTATAATGATAGACAAATTATATCAAATAAGGACGAGTAGGTCTCTCGGTCACTAACCACGTTATCAGTATAATCATAGACAAATTATATCAAATAAGGATGAGTAGGTCTCTCGGTCACTAGCCACGTTATCAGTATAATCATAGACAATTATATCAAATAAGGACGAGTAGGTCTCTCGGTCACTAGCCACGTTATCGGTATAATGATAGACAAATTATATCAAATAAGGACGAGTAGGTCTCTCGGTCACTAACCACGTTATCGTATAATATAGACAAATTATATCAAATAAGGACGAGTAGGTCTCTCGGTCACTAGCCACGTTATCGGTATAATGATAGACAAATTATATCAAATAAGGACGAGTAGGTCTCTCGGTCACTAGCCACGTTATCGTATAATGCATAGACAAATTATATCAAATAAGGATGAGTAGGTCTCTCGGTCACTAGCCACGTTACGTATAATCATAGACACATTATATCAAATAAGGACGAGTAGGTCTCTCGGTCACTAGCCACGTTATCGGTATAATGATAGACAAATTATATCAAATAAGGACGAGTAGGTCTCTCGGTCACTAACCACGTTATCAGTATAATCATAGACAAATTATATCAAATAAGGACGAGTAGGTCTCTCGGTCACTAGCCACGTTATCAGATAATCATAGACAAATGATATCAAATAAGGACGAGTAGGTCTCTCGGTCACTAGCCACGTTATCGGTATAATGATAGACAAATTATATCAAATAAGGATGAGTAGGTCTCTCGGTCACTAGCCACGTTATCAGAATAATCATAGACAAATTATATCAAATAAGGACGAGTAGGTCTCTCGGTCACTAGCCACGTTATCGGTATAATGATAGACAAATTATATCAAATAAGGACGAGTAGGTCTCTCGGTCACTAACCACGTTATCAGTATAATCATAGACAAATTATATCAAATAAGGACGAGTAGGTCTCTCGGTCACTAGCCACGTTATCAGTATAATCATAGACAAATTATATCAAATAAGGACGAGTAGGTCTCTCGGTCACTAGCCACGTTATCAGTATAATCATAGACAAATTATATCAAATAAGGACGAGTAGGTCTCTCGGTCACTAGCCACGTTATCAGTATAATGATAGACAAATTATATCAAATAAGGACGAGTAGGTCTCTCGGTCACTAGCCACGTTATCGGTATAATGATAGACAAATTATATCAAATAAGGACGAGTAGGTCTCTCGGTCACTACCACGTTATCAGTATAATCATAGACAAATTATATCAAATAAGGACGAGTAGGTCTCTCGGTCACTAGCCACGTTATCAGTATAATCATAGACAAATTATATCAAATAAGGACGAGTAGGTCTCTCGGTCACTAGCCACGTTATCAGTATAATCATAGACAAATTATATCAAATAAGGACGAGTAGGTCTCTCGGTCACTAGCCACGTTATCGGTATAATGATAGACAAATTATATCAAATAAGGACGAGTAGGTCTCTCGGTCACTAGCCACGTTATCAGTATAATCATAGACAAATTATATCAAATAAGGATGAGTAGGTCTCTCGGTCACTAGCCACGTTATCGGTATAATCATAGACAAATTATATCAAATAAGGACGAGTAGGTCTCTCGGTCACTAGCCACGTTATCAGTATAATCATAGACAAATTATATCAAATAAGGACGAGTAGGTCTCTCGGTCACTAGCCACGTTATCGGTATAATGATAGACAAATTATATCAAATAAGGACGAGTAGGTCTCTCGGTCACTAGCCACGTTATCGGTATAATGATAGACAAATTATATCAAATAAGGATGAGTAGGTCTCTCGGTCACTAGCCACGTTATCAGTATAATCATAGACACATTATATCAAATAAGGACGAGTAGGTCTCTCGGTCACTAGCCACGTTATCGGTATAATGATAGACAAATTATATCAAATAAGGACGAGTAGGTCTCTCGGTCACTAGCCACGTTATCAGTATAATCATAGACAAATTATATCAAATAAGGACGAGTAGGTCTCTCGGTCACTAGCCACGTTATCAGTATAATGATAGACAAATTATATCAAATAAGGACGAGTAGGTCTCTCGGTCACTAGCCACGTTATCGGTATAATGATAGACAAATTATATCAAATAAGGATGAGTAGGTCTCTCGGTCACTAGCCACGTTATCAGTATAATCATAGACAAATTATATCAAATAAGGACGAGTAGGTCTCTCGGTCACTAGCCACGTTATCAGTATAATCATAGACAAATTATATCAAATAAGGACGAGTAGGTCTCTCGGTCACTAGCCACGTTATCGGTATAATGATAGACAAATTATATCAAATAAGGATGAGTAGGTCTCTCGGTCACTAGCCACGTTATCAGAATAATCATAGACAAATGATATCAAATAAGGACGAGTAGGTCTCTCGGTCACTAGCCACGTTACCGGTATAATGATAGACAAATTATATCAAATAAGGATGAGTAGGTCTCTCGGTCACTAGCCACGTTATCAGAATAATCATAGACAAATGATATCAAATAAGGACGAGTAGGTCTCTCGGTCACTAGCCACGTTATCGGTATAATGATAGACAAATTATATCAAATAAGGACGAGTAGGTCTCTCGGTCACTAACCACGTTATCAGTATAATCATAGACAAATTATATCAAATAAGGACGAGTAGGTCTCTCGGTCACTAGCCACGTTATCAGTATAATCATAGACAAATTATATCAAATAAGGACGAGTAGGTCTCTCGGTCACTAGCCACGTTATCAGTATAATCATAGACAAATTATATCAAATAAGGACGAGTAGGTCTCTCGGTCACTAGCCACGTTATCGGTATAATGATAGACAAATTATATCAAATAAGGAGAGTAGGTCTCTCGGCTAGACTTATCGGTATAATGATAGACAAATTATATCAAATAAGGACGAGTAGGTCTCTCGGTCACTAACCACGTTATCAGTATAATCATAGACAAATTATATCAAATAAGGACGAGTAGGTCTCTCGGTCACTAGCCACGTTATCAGTATAATCATAGACAAATTATATCAAATAAGGACGAGTAGGTCTCTCGGTCACTAGCCACGTTATCAGTATAATCATAGACAAATTATATCAAATAAGGACGAGTAGGTCTCTCGGTCACTAGCCACGTTATCGGTATAATGATAGACAAATTTATCAAATAAGGATGAGTAGGTCTCTCGGTCACTAGCCACGTTATCAGAATAATCATAGACAAATGATATCAAATAAGGACGAGTAGGTCTCTCGGTCACTAGCCACTTACCGGTATAATGATAGACAAATTATATCAAATAAGGATCGGTCACTAGCCACGTTATCAGAATAATCATAGACAAATGATATCAAATAAGGACGAGTAGGTCTCTCGGTCACTAGCCACGTTATCGTATAATCATAGACATTATCAAAAAGCGCGTTGAAAGAAGTAGATATGAATCAGAGGTTATAAAGATATATTTGCCTAGTGCCTAGTTATACGTGACACATTCACGCGCGTTAGCACTTTCTCTAGGCGAGAAGGATCGCAGGTAGATGCCAGGTAGATGCCAGGTAGATGCCAGGTAGATGCCAGGTAGATGCCAGAAAGATGCCAGGTAGATGCCAGTAAAGGTAGATGCCAGAAAGATGTCAGGTAGATGCCAGGAGATGCCAGAGTAGATGCCAGGTAGATGCCAAAAGTCAGATGCCAGAGATGCCAGAAAGATGCCAGGTAGATGCAGTAGATGTCAGGTAGATGCCAGAAAGATGCCAGGTAGTCGGATGCCAGAGCAGAAAGATGTGGTAGATGCCAGGATATGCAAGTAGATGCCAGGTAGATGCCACAAAGATGCCAGGTAGATGCCAGGTAGATGCCAGAAAGATGTCAGGTAGATGCCAAGTAGATGCCAGGTAGATTCCAGAAACATGCCAGGTAGATGCCAGGTAGATGCCAGAAAGATGCAAGGTAGATGCCAGAAAGATGCCAGGTAGATGCCAGAAATGTGCCAGGAAGATGCCAGAAAGATGCCAGAAAGATGCCAGGTAGATGCTAGATAGATGTCAGGTAGATGCCAGAAAGATGCCAGGTAGTCGGATAGGCCCAGAGATCCGCCCGGAATAACTGTCAAATGTTGGTGATGATCGCGTTCCGTCACAGGTGCCAGTCAAATTGGCGGTTGAGCATATTAGCGGCGTCGGACCACGCAGCATGCTGGGCGCCGATCTTTACCTGCAGAAAAACACACAGCCTAGCTAAATCTTTACCTGCAAACAAACACACAGCGTAGCTAAATCTATACCTGAAACCTTGTACCTCGTATTGTGAGACCGGCATTGTGTCTCGTATTGTGAGAACGGCGCTGTAAATCGCATTGAGAGGACGGCGCTGTACCTCGTATTGTGAGAACGGCGCTATACCTCGTATTGTGAGAACGGCGTTGTACCTCGTATTGTGAGAACGGGCCCTTTCCTCGATTGTGAGAACGGCGTTTTACCTTTGTGAGAAGCGCTGTACCCTTTTGGAGAAAGGCGTATACCATTTTTTTGAGA
>JAODUO010002339.1:0-30242 GCA_025642075.2 Ridgeia piscesae
GGCATAGACTATGGCCTATACTTAGATAACTACGAACGTCAGTGATTGATTATAATCTGTAACTATGTAATGTTTATGTCACATATGGTATGTAGCAGGTTTATAATATAAATGCATTATAAGTGATCCGTAACAGTTGCACTTAGGCCTTCGTTATACTTATTCATAATGACAATATTATAGTTATAATAATAATTTAATATATTAAGCAATGATGATAATGTGATCGTTCATAACATTGCAATTTTTTCAAGTACATTAAAATTCAAATGTGTCACATTTTCAGAACTTGAGGTATCATCACCATAGGGCATGCGGAAAAGCTCATCAACTCAGGTAAATGAGTGTTGTAATATACATTAATTTACTCTCTCAACAAACCTTTTATAAAAATTGTACAGATGTATGTCATTTGTGAATCCAAGTGGCCTGGGGCCCTGTGGATGTGCCTCCCACATTGTAGGAATTTGGTATGCCTGCAAACTTTTTATAATAGGTCAATGCTAATGTGCTTCTATATTGTTTGAAATATGACCCAGTTTAAGTGATAATAATAAGTTGTGGCATTTTCCGATATCACCACTCCAGATGAGACAGTGGAAGCTGAAGATATGCGGTATCAATAATAAGGCCGTGGCTATTCGTCCGGATACGGACGAATAGCCTGGGGGACTATTCGTCCGGATACGGACAAATAGCCCATGTTTGCGTATACGCTATTCGTCCGGATACGGACAAATAGCCCATGTTTGCGTATACGCTATTCGTCCGGATACGGACAAATAGCCCATGACATGTTTGCGTATGCGCTATTTGACCGGATAAATACAGACAAATAGCCCGACATCGCGCCATATGCTACGTGACCGAACGTGAGTGCTATACTATTGATTAAGAAGGCATGTTTGTGTTTATGTTTAAATAACTGTTTCTTCTGAAATAATCACAATACGGCAAGTTTTTATTCACATGTTCCATTATAGTATGTCACTTACACAACACGAGCGACTTACTTGAACTTTGTTTCATTTTCGGCCTTTATTTGAATTGTCCGTTTCCTTTTTTTAAGAAATATGGCAAAACTCATGTAAATTTCTTTTGCTGTACGTTACGCAAAAATCTATGTACCATCGCCAGATGTCGCCACTACTAGTTTTTAATCATGATTAAAATTACGAAAGCGAAATAATGAATTCAAATACCGTTTATAAACTGTGGTCCGAAATAATATATCTATGAAATTTAAAATATAATTATTGCAGTATGTTATATCAAGAGGTAATGAAAATGATGATCATTTGTTGTATAAACTATCTGTAGTTGTAATATTTTCGTTATGGAGGCCTATTTTATAACACCAAACACATGAGTAAACAGAGATGACTTTAATACTGAACATCAAAAACAGAAAGTTCATATGACACAGAAAGGTAATACACTAGCCTAATGTACATAAATCATCCAACATCTTCATTTAGAAAGGTAATAAACATACGTAAATAAAATAGTAAAATACATAAATAAAAGACCAATCAAACAATGGTTCAAATAAATAAAACGAGATATACAATACAAGTTAATCACGTCCTCTGTATAAACTACACCTAATGTGCATAAATCCACCAACATCTTAATTTTTGTTCTTAATACTGGTTCAAATAAATAAAACAGGATATACAAATTACACACATACGTTCTCGTGTATAAACTACACTAGCCTCAGTGCACAAATCCACCCACATCTTCAGTTACAAAGGTAATAAACGTAAATAAATAAGTAAAATACACAAATAAAAGGCCTCTGTATAAACTACACCTAATATGCATAAATCCACCCACATCTTAATTTTGAAAAGTAATAAACATACTGGTTCATGTGCACACACACTATAAGATCTAACACATGTAGTATTGGGTTTACATATATGCAATACCATTATACAGAACGTACAACATAAAATACACCATTTAGAACCAATGGCTTCAATTACCAAAGTAAAGTAAACAAACCTTATAAACCATAATTACATAAAGCATGTTAAAGATACAAATTATTTCCATTTATAAAAAAATCCGATCACATCAGTTCCAATCTTATAGCTCAACCAGAGATCTTGTTAACACAGCCTTGGAATGTTTCTATATTATGTCCTCACAATGCCAGACCTGCCGATAAAACAGAAACTGGGACAATTCACGACTGATTCATCAAACTTTCACACACAGCAAGGTTAACATGTTGTACAGCAATGTTGTACACCATAATTCACTCAAGTTGTTTTAGTAGTGCTATAAAGGCACAGCTATCACATCCTACGTATGAGCAGCTGTGTGGCAACTCCCACAAATCCAAGTCCTTGCCTTTGGCCGAGACTTCTTTCCTAGACATGCTAGGTGGTACCATTCTAGACACGAATCGCATGCCAGAGAGGTGTGGCCGTCATCAACCGAACCGTCACGATACACATCAATGCTTGGATCTGTTATTTTAGCTGGAAGACGCTCCGGACGGACTTCGACATCATCTCTTTCAATCAAAGTGCCAGCCAGGGCGGTGTATTCCCTGTTCCCCACCAGCCAGCTGAGGATGACTGAAACACCATGTTAACAACATTGCATGAACATGTCTAGTAACAGTAACAGGCTGTTTCTTATGAATTATATAAAATGGTGTACTATTAAACAGGTCTACAAGTAAAGCGTAAACTGCTTTGGTTAATCTTAAAGACTGGATACTGCACTATATAAACAAATTACCTTTACTTTTACATACAATATAATCAAAAAATTCCAGGTTGACAGCAGACCAGATGTTTTTCTTACTTTCGTTTTTTTTTAGAGGATCTTTCTTGCAGAATACCACTGGCTTGGTGAAACATTTCCACTTGGCTGGCAGACCAATCACAGTCTGTTCAGCCCCTTCTGGTCGCCCTCTCTTGATAACTTTGTTGTCCATCTTTCGCAGCGATGACTTTGATTTGCGCAGGACATGCTTTCTTGAATGAACTGAAAGTAAAAGAAAATGTTCACAAACTCCGGTGGCTGCATATACTGAAACACCCTCTAATAAAGCATGTGAGAATTTGGGTGGCTGCAGGTGACCGTGAATATTTTGGATGATGTCCCCAAAACAAGATGCTAAATAATGCAAAAAAATTCTACAAAGAATGCCATCATCAGTGCATATATCAACAGATTTAAGAAAAAAGTGCAAAAAAACCCAGAAAAACTTAATAATAAATTTAGGACATGACGTCTAGGACATAATTATTATGTGACAAGTCCATATGCCGTCCCTTTCTAGAACGCTCTTGTTGATTGCATCTAATATCGCTCGATACATGTTGATAATGCCTGGCACCATAAAAAGGGCCGTGTAAAATGCATAATGAAACATTAGCTATACAGTGGGGGATATCACAATAGTGTATGTATAGTCGTAGCATAAATAATTGACTGTAACTAATTCAGAAAGCGTAATAATACCTTTGATGAGGTCACACCCCCTTGGAGTTGGTCTTGTATGCTCTTCCCCCGTGGACGCAAGCATACGTAAGATTGGCATACTCGATGGCCGTGTTGTTCGTCTTTCGTGTATTTCTACGTATATCTGCCTCTATTTTTCTGCTGTCCTTTTATAAAATTGCACGAAATTGGTGTGTTCAAAGTGTTCAACAGCTGCCGATAATCATTGAATGTCTGGGAATTCACGTCCAACGGCCAGCTCATCCATCTCAGTTGTGCCGCTTGCGCAAATTTGAATTGAACTCTCGCGAGAAATATGTCCGGACAAATAGCCAGGGGGACGACATACGCTATTCGTCCGTATCCGGACGTATAGTCGCCCAGGCTATTTGTCCGTATCCGGACGAATAGTCCCCCAGGCTATTCGTCCGTATCCGGACGTATAGCCACTCCGATAAAAATATTATAATAATTTATAGGGAAAAAAAACCTGTTTGTTACTGGGAATGCTCAAAACTTATCATGCATATGGAGATTTTTATATATAAATGGTGAATATTTTGGAGCTAAGCTGAAAATATGGACTAATCTTATTTCATGCCCTCGCCTAAATGTTATAATTACCTATAAATTATATAGTTATCGTTTGTTGATTGATTGATTTGTATGCCTACCTCCTAGCATAGGCCTTGATTTGAGAATGTTCGTTTGTTGTTCTCGGAAAGTCCGTTAGATGGCGCGAGATGTATTATCGCACCTTGCGCATGGGCGAAGTTATGAACAAGTTTTCGGGCGAACACACGTGAAAAGTTGAATAATTCGGCGTTTTGTTTGCGCATAACAATAGATCAATAGACGCTGACTTGCAGAAGACTTGATAGTTTCTCAAAATGGCCAGCGTTTCATATCACATTGCAAATTTGCTGGAAAAAGTGAGTAGTCGAACGTCGCAGCCGGTGTCCGCCATTATTATTTTGTTTCTCCATCGAATCTTGCAGTTTTTTTACACATTGGCAGTGCACCCACAGACTAAATACACATTTAAGATTAAACCAATGTATGAGTTGTTACAAACAGCATTGCTGAATGCATGACTTTCGAAGACTGTTGTACTGACATTGAAATTGATACAATTTGTAAAGCGTTACACTCAAAATTGACAGGTACCGCAAACATGGCTATTTTCGTTTCGCCGCCGTCGGGATACGCTGGCCAGGATACTGAACGCTGTTTGGTTTCAGATTCGTTGTTAAATGTACGTCTGCTAAAGTAATATTCCTGTTTTTAACAATGGGTAGGATCTTCCAATATGACATTGTCAGTTGAGAGAATTTTAGGTAATATTTTTCTTTTTGACTTAACCATGAAAACGACAATCTACACTCGCAACAGTCACTACAGCTGTCAAACTTCTCACCACATAGGTCTATTGACTGTATACACACTCTACTACACTCCAAAACGATTTACATTACTTAAAGTCTTAAACATATAAAATTCGCAAAACAAACTGGCACAAAACTTGACATTGGCGGCTACTCGTATACATCATAGCCCTGTGATTACCATAATATCAGTATTGTTTTGAGGCATTAATTGTTAGCAGTGTAGAATTATGATAAATCAAAATGTTTGAAGCTCATTTATGTAGTGACACTGCAACCAAATACCGATTTTATGATAATTGCTCAGCTACACATAGCCACCACAGATGATGTTGAGTTTTGTACAAGGTTGTTTTATGAATTCGTCACAGGAATTTAAATGTTTTTATTTTGTAACCTTGTATATGTTTATAAGATGTATGTGAAGATGTTTGTAGGTTGTTGTTTTCATGGTTAGGTCAGAAAGTAAAAAGATCACTAACTGACTAAGGTCTATTGAAACATGTGTTCTATTGAAATATGTGTAAATGTCATGCATTTTTGGATAAGGAATAGAACTATTACATGGTCAGGCTGCCTTACTGCCAATAACAGCAATGATTGTGTATACAAGTGTGGGCAAATCAGTTTTAAATTAATTAACTATGTGCATTTACGCCATCCTAGATGACATCCAGTGATAAGGACTTCCGGTTCATGGCCACGAATGACCTGATGGCTGAACTGCAGAAGGACTCGATCAAACTGGACGATGACAGCGAACGCAAGGTATATATGTCAACTGTATAGTAGATAGCCACTTTAAATGTGTATTGTTCATTGTATTTTGTGTGTGAAATATTCATCATTGTAAAATAAAAAATAATGATAACACAATATTTTCATAATTTTGTGGAAAGTCACTTAAATACACAATTGTGGAAGTATAAATGATATGTAGGATTGTGGCATTTAGGGAATTTTTTGTAATCATATATTAACCCATTTTATCCGGAATACGATTCTAGTCGTAGTTACCCTTTTTATCCGGAATACGATTCTAGTCGTAGTTTGCACTTGACACGGCTTCCCTGCACTCTGACGTTTTGTAATCCTATTGGCTGGTTAACACCGAATGACGTCAGTATATCGGGATCACTAGGAAACTCATATTTTTCAACCAATCAGCGCCGTTCTGTGGGTATTTGCAGTTCAAAGCGGGTACCCCCAAGCTAAAGTGAAATCAAAGATGGCGTCGAGTCGCAAAGATCGTTAAATGTTGACGTATTTTGAAGGATAACTCCGCTAATTTACTTCATACTGGTGATGACAAGAAGGCAGACAAGTGGATAGACGATATAAGATGGACGGTTATGGTATTTGATGCGACATTTGTCCGTGAAGACATACTTTGAAGCCATCGAAGTGGGTCAACCGACAATGGCATCCATTTTATGCCCACCTCGCTCCACGCCGTATTTTGGCGCCAAACAAAGTTAAGAATATTTCCAACGATGGTAACTACTTCATAAATAAAGTGATGTTGAAATGTTGAACAAAGTTGTTACTTTATAGTACTTCTTTATTAGTTATAAGAAATGAGCCACAGAATTATATATCGTTGACAGAAAATATTTCAAAAATTTGCATAATTCTGCTCAGCGGCGCCACACGTTGGCGATTCAGTCGACTGACGTGGGGGTATTACAAACAATTTTACATTATGAGATTATTATCCAAGATGTGTGGACAAGTTGTATACCTTTATTTTCAGCAGAGATTAATGCATAAAATAAACTCAACTTGCTCCTTGACATGTTGTTTCCTTCATGGCG
This sequence comes from Ridgeia piscesae, assembly GCA_025642075.2. Lineage (NCBI taxonomy): Eukaryota > Metazoa > Annelida > Polychaeta > Sabellida > Siboglinidae > Ridgeia > Ridgeia piscesae. The sequence continues at coordinate 6,665 of JAODUO010002339.1, forward strand.
AAAATGTCAGGTGAAAAGTAATGTGACAAACCTCAACATAGGTTTGAATTTATTAGGCATGTTTTGCCATATGCCACATATAATATATATGATAAAACTATGAGTTTATCGATGTGACTGTATAGTTTATTTTATCTACTTTCTAAAGGTATATCACATTTAAAAATTGATTGAGAAATAATAAAGTTATGTCCATTTTAAATGAAGGCCTGTCAATTTTTAATGCTGACAGATTGGTTTGAGGAAATGATCAGGAACTGGCTGCAACTCGTCTGCACTAGCTTCAGGATAAAATGGGTTAATCTTTGTTGTTCTTGATTGTCAGTGAACTTAATTTATGTATCTTTTGTCTAGCTGTATTGCTGTAACTCTATCTACACAACCATCTTAATGTACGTCTGCTTTGCTTGATCCCATGGGATGTACATAATCAGCTTCATTGTAGGTCTAAAGATCATGAGCATGATGTTGATTTTCAGGTTGTGAAGATGTTGCTGAAACTACTAGAAGACAAGAACGGAGAGGTACAGAACCTGGCTGTCAAATGGTACGTACTCTCACAGTGCAGTTGTCACACTGCAGAGCAACACACTGTCAACTGATGTGACATTAGTTTGAATCTAATTACCGACCGTGACTTTGAAACCTGGGCAATTTTATTCAATCAGAATAGACCGTAAACCATTGGAGCCTTCCTTCTACAGTGGTGAATTTGACAGGGAAAGCTAAATAACCCAACCGTGGGACATCACAGAACCAATAGTCTTGGTCTAAAAATAACACTGTCTCCACTGCTGCCAAACAACTTCTTCTAAAGATGGCCAGAGTTAACACCATCAGTGTTTTCGAGGCATATACAGGTATGGCAACTATTGTTACATAAACAACTAGCCAAGTTACCCAGCGAAAATTAGGGGAAAGGCATTCACCCGCACTAACATGTTTGAAAAACGGGATTACATTGTTTCAGCATGTCCCAGAAATAGATCTCATGCCCAAGCATGCAATGTAAAAAACGCTAATTGTGGCTAATGCCAGGCTCGCAAAGGTGGTGCCTATGTTTTACGATGACGATTTTCAAACACCTTTAATTAAAAAAGTATGCAAACAAATTCCAACATCCACAAGACACACATGTAGATAGCATATTTATATTTAGAATGATGTTGAAAATATTAAATTATGCAGCAGCAACAATACAGTTTTAAAAAAGAACTGAAATGTTGAGCTACCCGAGTTCTCTACCTCCTCCAGATGAATTTTGAAAGTCTAAATCCAAGAAACATCTGCATGGACTTTTAGATCACACGGAAAATGTCAGCATTCAAAACTGTCGGTCCAGAAACAGAGAAACACTGTTTTATAATATCATAAGACATGAGTTGTGGTTGTAACTACTTTGAGTGTGACCCGGTGACATGTGGCTGCAGTCTGGGGCCGCTGGTGAACAAGGTGAAGGAGTTCCAAGTGGAGACGATCGTCGACACGCTCTGTGGCAATATGTTGTCGGAGAAGGAACAGCTGCGCGACATCTCCAGCATCGGTGAGTAAGTCATGTGACATTTCCGGCTTGAGTAAGGCTGGTTATGTGACAACTCCAACATTGGTGAGTAGGTTTGATCATGTGATATCTCCAGCATCAGTGGGTGTGAGTGAATGAATCACTTTATTACCGAAATAAACATTCCATATACAAGAGTGTGTAGGTTTTTCTAATATGCACATGTAATACATAAAACTTTTTTTAGTTATAGAAGTGGTCATGTGACACATCCAGCACTAGTGACTTAGTAAACCTGGATGTATGATGTCTCTGGCATTGGTAAGTCAGGTCATGTGATACATCCAGCACTTATTAGTCGGGTCATGCAACATCTGCAGTATCTGAATAATCAGGGCTCTATAAACGATAAAATGTTTTTAGTCACAGTTTTTTGTAGACAAATGCATGTTAGCTCACACAGGAGTCAGTCGAGTTGTGTGATTTTGACATAAATTCAAGCATAAGCACATGCATGACACCTATTTTAAAAGCAGAACTGATCAGATCTATAATTTGGAAGATCTTTTTTTTGGTTATTTTTTACCAATCCAGTGAAATTTCTACCCGTCCACAAATATGTTTTACTCATACAGATGACGGGTGTACAGTTCTCATTAAGCTTTGTGAATGGGTATTGTCATGTAATATGTACAGCTTTGGTGAGTAAGACAGGTCATATGATGTCTCCAGTATCAGTGAGTCAACGCAGTCATGAGCAAAGGACACAGTGCTAATTGAATTATTTTTAGGTAGTATAAATACTTGGTCAATTTACTGTTCGTTGTTAAACATTATACTGTATAACCACCCAAAGTAACTCTCATAAGAAATATGTTAATTCTTTCATAAAGCTACATAGGAAACTGTTTACTGTGTCATTAGCTCCTCTGCCTACACTAGAGGAGGTGCGTTACTTGACAATGTAACACTTGAAGTGTGGACTTCATCCATTGTAATCATGAAGTGTGCATGTGGTTTTGTTGCGCAGGTCTGAAAACTGTCATTGGGGAACTGCCGCCGTCCTCGACCGCTCTCGCAGCGAGCATATGTAAGAAGATAACAGGGCGGCTGACAAGTGCCATTGCTAAGGTGCGTTGGCTTTTGACTCGGCAACATCACTCCGTACACTTCTGTTTTTGCTTTCATCTCTTAAAGATAACAAATACTTTGTTAGTCCCTGCATGGACATTGCATTACTGCCTGTGCACCACATGCAGTTTATCTATGTGACCTGTTCTAATGAAATGAGTCGTATGTCAGCGAACTTGATTTCGAGAAAACACTGCATAAACATGCAATGATGAATTTCAAAGATTTTGACTTGTTGTCACCAAAGTATACTTTGGTATCTTTTTTGTCAATTGGCAATGCTTATTTCTCGTTTATATTATGATTTAGTACATTTTATAATATATATATATATATATATATATATATCAATGTAAACATACAAATGTAAATGCCACATTAATCCTTTAGACCTCAGCCGTTTTATGTGTAAAGCCCCTGGTTCATCAGAAAACTAGGCCAGATTTCAAAAAATTACAGGGGTGTCTGTTTTTGGGGCGTAGGTGTTTTATTATTTAATTTTTATAATTATCTTCACATTAGATGTGCCAGTATATTAATATTTTACTATTACATGACGTAAAATTGTTAGGCTTAATTTCTTACTGCTATAAGTTGTATTTATTTGAAAGACAATGTAATTACCTACACACTTAGATATATGTTGCATACACTCAAATACAATAGAAACATACTAGACAATATGAGAAGCTAGTGCGGTCAGCCTCGGTCAAAACATCAGCCAGTGAACAACAGAACAGTCCCGCAAGATACAGCACTTACAACTCCCACAATAATTATAATACAACTACCCGATCATTGTATTATGTTGAGCGTACTGACTTCGTGCAAGAATAGGGGACAATAGACTAAAGTCGCATATTTGATGTCAGAAACGGCTTGACTAGCAAACACTTTGGCAGACTTCTTCTGCAGTCAAATTATTCAAGCTAGCCGAAGCTATTTTGCTAACTCTAAAACTGGGGCATTTTGAAAAAGTGCATGAAACTCCAAAAAGTTGAATAGCAACAGCGGCCAGAAATACCCACAATGTATTGCCAATACGTTAATCCTCCAAGTTGAATGTGTTTCAAAAGTATCCTCCAGAGAGCGCCTCTGGTGGCGGGTTTGGTCGACTTGAGGTCTGATGGGTTAAAACCACATAAAAGTATAGATACATAAACATTAAAAGCCACACACATACACTGACACCCTCATTTATTCATTAATTGTTATTCAAAGTTTTTCATCTTCTACCTTTGTATTTCACAGCAACATTTTTCTTCATTTGGCAGCAGTCGGACTGACTTCTGCTTTTCCACATCGTATTTGCTTTCATATCTCTTGTTGTCTCAGCCAGCTGCATGTAAGTGAAATTTAACACCGTTGACTGTGAAATGTAAAAGAATCGCTATTTAGATAATATCTTCACCTACAGTTGGAACTCGTCAGTAACTTTGTTGTGTTCACTTTGCAGCAAGAAGACGTTTCTGTGCAACTAGAGGCGCTTGACATTCTAGGTGACCTCCTCAGTCGATTTGGAGGTGTGTGTCCCTTTCATTATTCACATCTGTAAAACCAAGTGTGGTTTTTATTCTAGATAGTTTGTTAGTGGACATATATTATTTAAATTGAGACTGTCCATTCAGTTAACCAGAGTGTGCTAAGGGTGGTAGTTATTGGCACAAATGTTGTTGACTAAGTTGTGAATGTTGGTATGAGTAAGTTGTTTTGAATGTTGGAACCTTGCAAGTGAGCCAGGCAATCTCTTCCATGTCGTTATTCTAGGAATAAAAAATAAATGGATAGTCTCCCTTGAATGTTTATTTAATCTTTTCAGGACTCCTCATCAGCTTCCACTGTTCTATCCAACAAGCGCTGCTCCCTCAGTTGTCCAGTCCACGACTGGCTGTGAGGAAGCGATCAATCATTGCCATTGGTACGTTACTTATGTCAAGCACTGACACGCAGGTTGGATAATTAAAAACTTGTAAAACTTTATCTTTACAGTACCTTGATAGATAAATGTCATGCAACAGTATGATACCACAGCATAGAGATTTCTGTGGACACCTGTTTTTTATTACAGCAAAAACGTTATAAAAAATTTACAATACAAATTATTCTGTTGTGAAGTTGTACCATTCACGACTGTAGAACCCAGTGCACTGTGTTAAGAAGTCAGACACTCAGTGAAGGTAATAGGTTTTCAATGCACTTGCAGCAGTTCCAACCTGACGCCATTTGTCTCACATCATCCTCTGTATCAATAAGCAACTAGCACCAGACGTTGATGGCAACCCTTGGGTAGAATTACAAAAATAAACAGCATTCCATAATAGCAATGTGACAAAATAGCAACGTGACAGGAATCAGTGCTTCATGTTTGAAAAACCCAGGTGAGCGATAAATTGCTCGTCTAAACATGTGATCACATATTTAGGCGAGCAATTTTTACTTTTGTTTTTATCCACCAATTATTTTATCTGTGTGGTGGCGCCACTGTATAATCATGCCGTGTGGCTGGTGTTGCAGAGCAATTTTTTTAATATGCAGATACTTAGCGTCTTGTGTTTGTGTGTACATCTACGGTCGCGTATGTACATATAAACACATCATTTACTATGCCAGTCATCTTATTGGCATTAAGAATGTTCTTAGTCGCTTCATGAGACCAGCCGCTGGCGTGTCATAAACTACTCTAGTTGGCGCCACATTCCACGTGGTCTGGTGACGGGGGGCGATTATTATAATTAGCGCGAGCGATAAATAGCTCCCTAGACGGGTGATTTGTGCAACTGATAGGGAGCGACAGTGATCGCTCGCCTTAAAATTGAAGCACTGCTGGAATGTTCCAGTAAGTGGAGAATTAGAATTGAACACATCTGCCAGGAGCAAGGTCTGACTCGCACTGAGAAGCAAATAATGATGTAAATTGAAGACTTTACATAAAGAAAAAGGGGTTTTGGTGAGCAAACATTTATCGACGAAATGCCATTTTTCAGGCCACCTGGTGATGAGTTGCAACAACAGTCTGTTTGTGGAGCTCATCGACTTCCTCTTGGTAGAATTGTCGAAGAACTCATCAACTTCAACGACCCGCACATACATACAATGTGTCGGCACGATCAGGTATCCCACAATGCACAGAGCAGCATAGACACTTTTTTTATCACGATATCGATGTCTGGCATGCTCGAATTGCATGTATATTTTTTGAGATTACAAAGCTTAGTTTGTTCAAAGAGTATTGATAATTTGATGTGTACGTTTCCCGGTAAAATCTAAGAGCTTCTTCCCACTCCCACATCTGCAGATTGTTATTAGGCCTCGTGACACTCTAGTTTGTGATCTCAGTGGCTAGTGTTTGTGCTGCTGTCATTTCTCTGAATGTAGTCATGAAATACTGACAACAATGTCTTGTTTATTGTGTTCATACATGTTTATGTATTATATGAGTCCACGTGACACTAATGATACCCTCTGTGGTGTGTTTGTGTGCACCGTATGTTCTCCTGGCTTAATGTATGTCTAGCTCTGATACGTCTAGCTCTGGTAGCAAATAAAGTTCCTTTGAGTAATAAAGGTATATATTGGATTATTAGATTATTGATATGATTTCTCTTTGACGTTTTTCCATTCCATTAAATTCACCTTGCATAGAAATGACCACCGTCTCTGACGTTGACCACTTGACAAAGATTGCTGAAAACTGTTGAAGTATAACTGAAAATGTATTTGAAAACACAAGTTTGTTGATTATGTACACACACGCAGTATCGTCATCATGTCATTGTAGTCGTCAGGCGGGCCATCGCATTGGGGAACACCTTGAGAGGATAATCCCCCTGGTGGTGTACTTCTGCAAGATGGATGACGACGAACTGAGGGAGTATTGCATACAGGCGTTTGAGTCGTTCGTCCGGCGATGTCCGAAGGAAATCACTCCCCACATCGGCACGGTCAGTGAACATCAGGAAATGCCTACTACCCTGCAGACTGACTCAGAGAATTCATAATATGTTGGGATGTCCTCGGAGTAACCACAGAAATTATGGCAGTTGTAAAAAGTCAAGACGTTAACATAAGATAAGATAAACCTTTATTTGCCATTGTTAACATGCACTGTACATTTCATGTCAAATAGGAACGTGTTCTGATGTTTGTGTCATGTTGTGTCTCTATACAATAAAACTACAGACAGAACCATGAACACAGTCTAACTGTTCAACCGACATTACACCAGATAATACGATCATGTGTACAATTGCTATTTATAACTTACGTGTAGTGTTTATTATTTGTATTGCCTCATTGCACCTTTCAGATAATTGACATTTGCCTCGAGTACTTGACCTATGACCCCAACTACAACTATGATGAGGATGACGAGGAGGCGATGGAGATGGAGGATGAGGACGAAGAGGGGTGAGGAAGGCATTGTGCTTATTTTCTTGTAGAACTAGCATAAATAAAATGTATTATACTTGCAAAGACATGCCCTACAACTGCTCCGTGGTGACCTGTCCTAGAACTGACCTGTAGTGACCTGTCCTCTAACTGACATGCCGTGTCCTGCTATAGGACTGACCTGCGGTCAGATCTTTATGTAGGATCGTATTTTTACCAGTCCAAGATGTCCAGATAAACATGTCTTTGTTTGTGCATGCCCATAATCCAGCCTTAAGAGGGCATAGAGTAGATAATGTAAAGCTTTTTTGCTCAACAAATGTGTGCGCATCCAGATAATTTTTACCCACACAAAGCCAACTTTACCAGTCAAAATGATTGGTCACTAGTTAAAGCTGTGCACTCAATAACCTATCCTAGAACTGACCCCCAGTGACATGCCCCAGGACTGACAGTGACCTGTCCTTGAACTGACCTGTAAGCGTGACATGTTGTTCTCGTAGGGAGAGTGACGATGAATACAGCGATGACGATGACATGAGTTGGAAAGTTCGACGAGCTTCCGCCAAGACCCTGGATGCAATCATGGCGTCCCGACACGAAATGCTCACCGAGTTCTACTCTGTCATCAGCCCGGCCCTCATCGCTCGCTTCAAAGGTAGTGGTGCCACCTAGCAGACATCTCATTGTTCCCCCAACGGGGCTACTTCCTCATTCTGAGAACTGCTGCGTATTTTGAGAAAAACACATCTAATTTACTCTCAAGACTGAGACTAACTAAAGTAAAGGCCACTGAAATGCCTACATGATTACCTGTAAATGTTTTTATGTATTGTACGAAAGCTGATACATTCCTTTTCTAGTGTGTAATTTCAGTTGTTTCATTTTCGTAACAAAAACATTTTTTTAATGCAAAGCAAAATAATTTCCTTAGCTTTAGATGTGGATTTTTGTAATTATAAATGGAACTGGTACTTTTACAATGTGTGTGTAATATAGTAATATAGAAATGATTGAAAAAAAGTTGTTGAAATACAACAATGTTGTTTGAAATTACTAGTGTTTTGTGTATTATACATTTCTTTTCTAATGCGTAATTTAAGTTGTTTCTTTTTCATAACGACGAAAACACTTTTTGAATGCAAAACAAACAGAATAGAACTGGTACTTCTGTAGTGTGTGTGTAGTGCAGAAATGTCTGAAATACTAGAATGTTGTTTGACGTTACTCTCGGTGTTGTGTGCTTCAGAGCGGGAAGAGAACGTCAAGGCCGACATATTCCACGCCTACATCACCCTGCTGCGTCAGACAAAGCCAACAGTGTCAGCGACAGACCCTGATGCCATGGACCAGGAGGAGGGGTAGGGAAACACTGACAGCTCATGCTTGTGGGCACATGTCCAAGGCACACACCCTGATACTTTGTCGTTTTTATGCGTGTGTTTGCTTCCTCACTTTTTATTTACTGGTTATTTTATTCATCCTTAAAGTATGCGTATTGAATAATAAGTTAACTTGTGGCTAAATAAAATGATCTGCTTCCTCACTTGGTTTAATCCGTCATGAGTCATTGTTTGCTTGGAACAGTCATGGGAGGCAGTGGTTTTACCTGAACAGTTCAGGTGATGAATAGAATAAAGCACTGTAAATAGTCCTAAAGACTGGACACTGCACTGTATAAGAACTACATTTTTAAAGCACAATGTTGCAAACAATTGTCAACTGTTCGGTGTAAGACCTTTACAAAAGTTTCAAATACGGATTTTATTGTACCGCTGCCTAGACTAATTGTAATTAGGCAACAGCAGAGTAAATAAAAGGGATTACCTTTGTGGATAAGCTTACGCTGTACTGGCGTCAGATAAATATAAATAAACACTTATATAAAACTCGACCGGCGCAATCTTTATTTTACACTTCAGAATACAAATCAAGTGCTAGCTCCACTCAGACCTTCCCCCGAACCAACGTCTTCAGTCCTTCAGTCTCACCATCAAAATCTTCACGTCTTTCCCTGCCCTGGTATTTAAACACTGCCGAATCGCGGGAAACCTTCTGTCACGTGATCTGCCACGCCCTCTGGTGGGCATCCTCACCTTTTTGACAGCCCTACCATAATTTCATTCATAACGTTGTGGATGAACTCTGGGTAGTTTGAACGAACATATATGCTAGGTCGATCATGATCAGATGTATTACCCATCAGTGCTACAGAGCCTTGCTTTGTGGTCGCCTTGATAATACAACCACCTTGTAAATAATATCGCACTGCAACATTCCCAAATTATATCAATTTTTCATAATGTTCCGTAGGCGTCTATCTCACTAATGCAGTCCCCTGGGTCAGTACCCCTATAGATGTGCTACAGTTACAATGATTACTGTCCCTGAGTGTGTTGTAGCCGTGTACTCCCCGTGTGTTGTAGGCCGGTGGCCATGCTGCAGTCTCAGATTGCGGCCCTGGTGAAGACAGTCCACAAACAGCTGCGTGAGAAGAGCATCAAGACGCGCCAAGGCTGCTTCTGTCTGCTCAATGAACTCGTACAAGTCCTGCCTGGCGCACTCACCAACCACATCTCTGCCATCATTCCTGGCATCCAGTTCTCTCTCGGGTCAGTCTTACACCTTCACAAGACAGTCTTGCACCTTCATAAGATAGTCTTACACATTTACCTGCCAGTTTTATAAATTCGTGAGACAATCTTACACATTCACAAGTCAGTCTTGCACATTCACAAGATTGTTGCACACCTTCATGAGACGATCTTGCATGTTCATAAGACAGTCTTACACCTTCACAAGTCAGTCTTATAACTTCACTAGTAAGTCTTACAACTTCACAAGTCAGTCTTACAACTTCACAAGTCAGTCTTACAACTTCACAAGTCAGTCTTACAACTTCACAAGTCAGTCTTACACGTTCACAAGTGGGTCTTAAAATTTTCCACAAAGTAAAACCCTTACAATTAAAATTTTCCAGTCCTTAAAACAATTTCCAAAAAATCAAGTTTTTAAAACCCACAAGCCAGCTTCCCCTTTTTTCCCCGCGTTTTACAATTTTTTTTTACAAGAAAAGTTTATTCCAACTTTGGAAAACCCTTTTTTTTATTGCCTGGAAAGGGCCCTGTTTTAAAACCCTAATTGTTTTTGGGGGGTTTTCCCCAGGGACCCAAAATTCCCTTTTTAGTTTTCCCATGAACCCTCACATCAGTGTCCTTGTTGGGGTGAGTACTTTACCCAGGTGCCCTAGTCTTCCACCCTCACATCAGTGTCCTTGTTGGGGTGAGTACTTTACCCTGGTGCCCTAGTCTTCCACCCTCACATCAGTGTCCTTGTTGGGGTGAGTACTTTACCCAGGTGCCCTAGTCTTCCACCCTCACATCAGTGTCCTTGTTGGGGTGAGTACTTTACCCAGGTGCCCTAGTCTTCCACCCTCACATCAGTGTCCTTGTTGGGGTGAGTACTTTACCCTGGTGCCCTAGTCTTCCACCCTCACATCAGTGTCCTTGTTGGGGTGAGTACTTTACCCAGGTGCCCTAGTCTTCCACCCTCACATCAGTGTCCTTGTTGGGGTGAGTACTTTACCCAGGTGCCCTAGTCTTCCACCCTCACATCAGTGTCCTTGTTGGGGTGAGTACTTTACCCTGGTGCCCTAGTCTTCCACCCTCACATCAGTGTCCTTGTTGGGGTGAGTACTTTACCCGGTGCCCTAGTCTTCCCCCCTCACATCAGTGTCCTTGTTGGGGTGAGTACTTTACCCGGTGCCCTAGTCTTCCACCCTCACATCAGTGTCCTTGTTGGGGTGAGTACTTTACCCTGGTGCCCTAGTCTTCCACCCTCACATCAGTGTCCTTGTTGGGGTGAGTACTTTACCCGGTGCCCTAGTCTTCCACCCTCACATCAGTGTCCTTGTTGGGGTGAGTACTTTACCCAGGTGCCCTAGTCTTCCACCCTCACATCAGTGTCCTTGTTGGGGTGAGTACTTTACCCGGTGCCCTAGTCTTCCACCCTCACATCAGTGTCCTTGTTGGGGTGAGTACTTTACCCTGGTGCCCTAGTCTTCCACCCTCACATCAGTGTCCTTGTTGGGGTGAGTACTTTACCCGGTGCCCTAGTCTTCCACCCTCACATCAGTGTCCTTGTTGGGGTGAGTACTTTACCCGGTGCCCTAGTCTTCCACCCTCACATCAGTGTCCTTGTTGGGGTGAGTACTTTACCCTGGTGCCCTAGTCTTCCACCCTCACATCAGTGCCCTTTGTTGGGGTGAGTACTTTACCCGGTGCCCTAGTCTTCCACCCTCACATCAGTGTCCTTGTTGGGGTGAGTACTCTACCCAGGTGCCCTAGTCTTCCACCCTCACATCAGTGTCCTTGTTGGGGTGAGTACTTTACCCTGGTGCCCTAGTCTTCCACCCTCACATCAGTGTCCTTGTTGGGGTGAGTACTTTACCCTGGTGCCCTAGTCTTCCACCCTCACATCAGTGTCCTTGTTGGGGTGAGTACTTTACCCGGTGCCCTAGTCTTCCACCCTCACATCAGTGTCCTTGTTGGGGTGAGTACTTTACCCTGGTGCCCTAGTCTTCCACCCTCACATCAGTGTCCTTGTTGGGGTGAGTACTTTACCCTGGTGCCCTAGTCTTCCACCCTCACATCAGTGTCCTTGTTGGGGTGAGTACTTTACCCTGGTGCCCTAGTCTTCCACCCTCACATCAGTGTCCTTGTTGGGGTGAGTACTTTACCCTGGTGCCCTAGTCTTCCACCCTCACATCAGTGTCCTTGTTGGGGTGAGTACTTTACCCGGTGCCCTAGTCTTCCACCCTCACATCAGTGTCCTTGTTGGGGTGAGTACTTTTACCCCCTTGGTTTTTGGGGGCCCCCTTAGTCTTCCACCCTCACATCAGTGTCCTTGTTGGGGTGAGTACTTTACCCTGGTGCCCTAGTCTTCCACCCTCACATCAGTGTCCTTGTTGGGGTGAGTACTTTACCCGGTGCCCTAGTCTTCCACCCTCACATCAGTGCCCTTTGTTGGGGTGAGTACTTTCCCCTGGTGCCCTAGTCTTCCACCCTCACATCAGTGCCCTTTGTTGGGGTGAGTACTTTCCCCAGGTGCCCTAGTCTTCCACCCTCACATCAGTGCCCTTTGTTGGGGTGAGTACTTTACCCGGTGCCCTAGTCTTCCACCCTCACATCAGTGCCCTTTGTTGGGGTGAGTACTTTACCCGGTGCCCTAGTCTTCCACCCTCACATCAGTGTCCTTGTTGGGGTGAGTACTTTACCCGGTGCCCTAGTCTTCCACCCTCACATCAGTGTCCTTTTTGGGGTGAGTACTTTACCCAGGTGCCCTAGTCTTCCACCCTCACATCAGTGCCCTTTGTTGGGGTGAGTACTTTCCCCTGGTGCCCTAGTCTTCCACCCTCACATCAGTGTCCTTGTTGGGGTGAGTACTTTACCCAGGTGCCCTAGTCTTCCACCCTCACATCAGTGCCCTTTGTTGGGGTGAGTACTTTACCCAGGTGCCCTAGTCTTCCACCCTCACATCAGTGTCCTTGTTGGGGTGAGTACTTTACCCGGTGCCCTAGTCTTCCACCCTCACATCAGTGCCCTTTGGTTGGGGTGAGTACTTTACCCGGTGCCCTAGTCTTCCACCCTCACATCAGTGTCCTTGTTGGGGTGAGTACTTTACCCGGTGCCCTAGTCTTCCACCCTCACATCAGTGTCCTTGTTGGGGTGAGTACTTTACCCTGGTGCCCTAGTCTTCCACCCTCACATCAGTGCCCTTTGTTGGGGTGAGTACTTTACCCTGGTGCCCTAGTCTTCCACCCTCACATCAGTGTCCTTGTTGGGGTGAGTACTTTACCCTGGTGCCCTAGTCTTCCACCCTCACATCAGTGTCCTTGTTGGGGTGAGTACTCTACCCGGTGCCCTAGTCTTCCACCCTCACATCAGTGCCCTTTGTTGGGGTGAGTACTTTACCCAGGTGCCCTAGTCTTCCACCCTCACATCAGTGTCCTTGTTGGGGTGAGTACTTTACCCAGGTGCCCTAGTCTTCCACCCTCACATCAGTGTCCTTGTTGGGGTGAGTACTTTACCCAGGTGCCCTAGTCTTCCACCCTCACATCAGTGTCCTTGTTGGGGTGAGTACTCTACCCAGGTGCCCTAGTCTTCCACCCTCACATCAGTGTCCTTGTTGGGGTGAGTACTTTACCCTGGTGCCCTAGTCTTCCACCCTCACATCAGTGTCCTTGTTGGGGTGAGTACTTTACCCTGGTGCCCTAGTCTTCCACCCTCACATCAGTGTCCTTGTTGGGGTGAGTACTCTACCCAGGTGCCCTAGTCTTCCACCCTCACATCAGTGTCCTTGTTGGGGTGAGTACTTTACCCTGGTGCCCTAGTCTTCCACCCTCACATCAGTGTCCTTGTTGGGGTGAGTACTTTACCCTGGTGCCCTAGTCTTCCACCCTCACATCAGTGTCCTTGTTGGGGTGAGTACTTTACCCTGGTGCCCTAGTCTTCCACCCTCACATCAGTGTCCTTGTTGGGGTGAGTACTTTACCCTGGTGCCCTAGTCTTCCACCCTCACATCAGTGTCCTTGTTGGGGTGAGTACTTTACCCAGGTGCCCTAGTCTTCCACCCTCACATCAGTGTCCTTTTTGGGGTGAGTATTTTACCCAGGTGCCCTAGTCTTCCACCCTCACATCAGTGTCCTTGTTGGGGTGAGTACTTTACCCTGGTGCCCTAGTCTTCCACCCTCACATCAGTGTCCTTGTTGGGGTGAGTACTTTACCCTGGTGCCCTAGTCTTCCACCCTCACATCAGTGCCCTTTGGGGGTGAGTACTTTACCCAGGTGCCCTAGTCTTCCACCCTCACATCAGTGTCCTTTTTGGGGTGAGTACTTTACCCAGGTGCCCTAGTCTTCCACCCTCACATCAGTGTCCTTGTTGGGGTGAGTATTTACCCTGGTGCCCTAGTCTTCCACCCTCACATCAGTGTCCTTGTTGGGGTGAGTACTTTACCCTGGTGCCCTAGTCTTCCACCCTCACATCAGTGTCCTTGTTGGGGTGAGTACTTTACCCTGGTGCCCTAGTCTTCCCCCCTTCACATCAGTGTCCTTGTTGGGGTGAGTACTTTCCCCTGGTGCCCTAGTCTTCCACCCTCCATCAGTGTCCTTGTTGGGGTGAGTACTTTACCCTGGTGCCCTAGTCTTCCACCCTCACATCAGTGTCCTTGTTGGGGTGAGTACTTTACCCTGGTGCCCTAGTCTTCCACCCTCACATCAGTGTCCTTGTTGGGGTGAGTACTTTACCCTGGTGCCCTAGTCTTCCACCCTCACATCAGTGTCCTTGTTGGGGTGAGTACTTTACCCTGGTGCCCTAGTCTTCCCCCCTTCACATCAGTGTCCTTGTTGGGGTGAGTACTTTACCCTGGTGCCCTAGTCTTCCACCCTCACATCAGTGTCCTTGTTGGGGTGAGTACTTTACCCTGGTGCCCTAGTCTTCCACCCTCACATCAGTGTCCTTGTTGGGGTGAGTACTTTACCCTGGTGCCCTAGTCTTCCACCCTCACATCAGTGTCCTTGTTGGGGTGAGTACTTTCCCCTGGTGCCCTAGTCTTCCACCCTCACATCAGTGTCCTTGTTGGGGTGAGTACTTTACCCAGGTGCCCTAGTCTTCCACCCTCACATCAGTGTCCTTGTTGGGGTGAGTACTTTACCCTGGTGCCCTAGTCTTCCACCCTCACATCAGTGTCCTTGTTGGGGTGAGTACTTTACCCAGGTGCCCTAGTCTTCCACCCTCACATCAGTGTCCTTGTTGGGGTGAGTACTTTACCCTGGTGCCCTAGTCTTCCACCCTCCATCAGTGTCCTTGTTGGGGTGAGTACTTTACCCTGGTGCCCTAGTCTTCCCCCCCTTCACATCAGTGTCCTTGTTGGGGTGAGTACTTTACCCTGGTGCCCTAGTCTTCCACCCTCACATCAGTGTCCTTGTTGGGGTGAGTACTTTACCCTGGTGCCCTAGTCTTCCACCCTCACATCAGTGTCCTTGTTGGGGTGAGTACTTTACCCAGGTGCCCTAGTCTTCCACCCTCACATCAGTGTCCTTGTTGGGGTGAGTACTTTACCCTGGTGCCCTAGTCTTCCACCCTCACATCAGTGTCCTTGTTGGGGTGAGTACTTTACCCAGGTGCCCTAGTCTTCCACCCTCACATCAGTGTCCTTGTTGGGGTGAGTACTTTACCCTGGTGCCCTAGTCTTCCACCCTCACATCAGTGTCCTTGTTGGGGTGAGTACTTTACCCTGGTGCCCTAGTCTTCCACCCTCACATCAGTGTCCTTGTTGGGGTGAGTACTCTACCCAGGTGCCCTAGTCTTCCACCCTCACATCAGTGTCCTTGTTGGGGTGAGTACTTTACCCGGTGCCCTAGTCTTCCACCCTCACATCAGTGTCCTTGTTGGGGTGAGTACTTTACCCTGGTGCCCTAGTCTTCCACCCTCACATCAGTGTCCTTGTTGGGGTGAGTACTTTACCCTGGTGCCCTAGTCTTCCCCCCTTCACATCAGTGTCCTTGTTGGGGTGAGTACTTTCCCCTTTGGTGCCCTAGTCTTCCACCCTCACATCAGTGTCCTTGTTGGGGTGAGTACTTTACCCAGGTGCCCTAGTCTTCCACCCTCACATCAGTGTCCTTGTTGGGGTGAGTACTTTACCCTGGTGCCCTAGTCTTCCCCCCTTCACATCAGTGTCCTTGTTGGGGTGAGTACTTTACCCTGGTGCCCTAGTCTTCCACCCTCACATCAGTGTCCTTGTTGGGGTGAGTACTTTACCCTGGTGCCCTAGTCTTCCCCCCTTCACATCAGTGTCCTTGTTGGGGTGAGTACTTTACCCTGGTGCCCTAGTCTTCCACCCTCACATCAGTGTCCTTGTTGGGGTGAGTACTTTACCCAGGTGCCCTAGTCTTCCACCCTCACATCAGTGTCCTTGTTGGGGTGAGTACTTTACCCTGGTGCCCTAGTCTTCCACCCTCACATCAGTGCCCTTTGTTGGGGTGAGTACTTTACCCAGGTGCCCTAGTCTTCCACCCTCACATCAGTGTCCTTGTTGGGGTGAGTACTTTACCCAGGTGCCCTAGTCTTCCACCCTCACATCAGTGTCCTTGTTGGGGTGAGTACTTTACCCAGGTGCCCTAGTCTTCCACCCTCACATCAGTGTCCTTGTTGGGGTGAGTACTCTACCCAGGTGCCCTAGTCTTCCACCCTCACATCAGTGTCCTTGTTGGGGTGAGTACTTTACCCTGGTGCCCTAGTCTTCCACCCTCACATCAGTGTCCTTGTTGGGGTGAGTACTTTACCCTGGTGCCCTAGTCTTCCCCCCTTCACATCAGTGTCCTTGTTGGGGTGAGTATTTACCCAGGTGCCCTAGTCTTCCACCCTCACATCAGTGTCCTTGTTGGGGTGAGTACTCTACCCTGGTGCCCTAGTCTTCCACCCTCACATCAGTGTCCTTGTTGGGGTGAGTACTTTACCCTGGTGCCCTAGTCTTCCACCCTCACATCAGTGTCCTTGTTGGGGTGAGTACTTTACCCTGGTGCCCTAGTCTTCCACCCTCACATCAGTGTCCTTGTTGGGGTGAGTACTTTACCCTGGTGCCCTAGTCTTCCACCCTCACATCAGTGTCCTTGTTGGGGTGAGTACTTTACCCAGGTGCCCTAGTCTTCCACCCTCACATCAGTGTCCTTTTTGGGGTGAGTACTTTACCCGGTGCCCTAGTCTTCCACCCTCACATCAGTGTCCTTGTTGGGGTGAGTACTTTACCCTGGTGCCCTAGTCTTCCACCCTCACATCAGTGTCCTTGTTGGGGTGAGTACTTTACCCTGGTGCCCTAGTCTTCCACCCTCACATCAGTGTCCTTTTTTGGGGTGAGTACTTTACCCAGGTGCCCTAGTCTTCCACCCTCACATCAGTGTCCTTTTTGGGGTGAGTACTTTACCCAGGTGCCCTAGTCTTCCACCCTCACATCAGTGTCCTTGTTGGGGTGAGTACTTTACCCTGGTGCCCTAGTCTTCCACCCTCACATCAGTGTCCTTGTTGGGGTGAGTACTTTACCCTGGTGCCCTAGTCTTCCCCCCTTCACATCAGTGTCCTTGTTGGGGTGAGTACTTTACCCTGGTGCCCTAGTCTTCCACCCTCACATCAGTGTCCTTGTTGGGGTGAGTACTTTACCCTGGTGCCCTAGTCTTCCACCCTCACATCAGTGCCCTTTGTTGGGGTGAGTACTCTACCCAGGTGCCCTAGTCTTCCACCCTCACATCAGTGCCCTTTGTTGGGGTGAGTACTTTACCCTGGTGCCCTAGTCTTCCACCCTCACATCAGTGTCCTTGTTGGGGTGAGTACTTTACCCTGGTGCCCTAGTCTTCCACCCTCACATCAGTGCCCTTTGTTGGGGTGAGTACTCTACCCAGGTGCCCTAGTCTTCCACCCTCACATCAGTGTCCTTGTTGGGGTGAGTACTTTACCCTGGTGCCCTAGTCTTCCACCCTCACATCAGTGCCCTTTGTTGGGGTGAGTACTCTACCCAGGTGCCCTAGTCTTCCACCCTCACATCAGTGTCCTTGTTGGGGTGAGTACTTTACCCAGGTGCCCTAGTCTTCCACCCTCACATCAGTGTCCTTGTTGGGGTGAGTACTTTACCCTGGTGCCCTAGTCTTCCACCCTCACATCAGTGTCCTTGTTGGGGTGAGTACTTTACCCTGGTGCCCTAGTCTTCCACCCTCACATCAGTGTCCTTGTTGGGGTGAGTACTTTACCCAGGTGCCCTAGTCTTCCACCCTCACATCAGTGTCCTTGTTGGGGTGAGTACTTTACCCTGGTGCCCTAGTCTTCCACCCTCACATCAGTGTCCTTGTTGGGGTGAGTACTTTACCCAGGTGCCCTAGTCTTCCACCCTCACATCAGTGTCCTTGTTGGGGTGAGTACTTTACCCTGGTGCCCTAGTCTCCCACCATCACACCAGTGTCCTTGTTGGGGTGAGTACTTTACCCTGGCAGTCACCTGGATATTTACCCTAGTTCTATCCTGAGTACTAACCCCATTTTTCACTATAGCACTTTACCCCAGTTTCACCCACCTAGCTACAGTACCCTTGTCTTCTACCCTCACAGGTGTACCCCATGTGGCGAGTGCTATACCCCAGTTGTTTCCTTGGTCCTTCACCTCAGTTTTCACCAGTGTAGCCACAGCACCCCTGTCTTACACCTTCCCATCACTAACTATGTGGGTGAGTACTTCACTTCAAGTATGTATGGGTTGCTGTGGCACCTTGTTGAAGTCTGGCAGGATAAAACGGCTCTCAGTATATTCTCATGCACACACGCGCGCACACGCACAAGCGCACGCACACCCATCCATCCACTTAGATTAAACTGTCATAATGCTCTGTATGACTACCGAAATGATTTTGTTTATTGCGCCTCTGAGCTTGAACTTGAATTATTATTATAAGGTTGACTGACCGCTGCTTTGTACCTGCAGCCTGTCGTGGCGGCAGTAGGTGACCCATTCTACAAGATCACTTCAGAAGCCCTTCTGGTCACCCAACAACTGGTCAAGGTCATCCGGCCATGGGGTGAGTGACCGTCAGAAGTGTTCTACTAGCGTCACGTAATAATAAAGTATGACACTTGCAAAACGCTGCAAGGTGCATCTTTTGAAGAAATGAAAATATAAACTGTGTTTATTCCTATCACTTACATGGTAAATGTACAGCTGTAATAAGTGTTTATTAATTGAAGGCGATCATAACTAATTTATTGCCAATCGAAGAAAATTCTTTGTGACTGGCCAGTTTTCACCCTATCCACTAGCCACCTTTTAGTGCAAAGTGTATAAATGTTGTTCTCCTCTTGGCATCTCTGTTGTCACAGGCGAGGTTGACCTGTTTGTCTTTTCTTTCCCCACTTTATTTCTTCTGTCACCCGTCTCCAACTCCTTCTATCTTTTGCTGTTGTTCTCCATCCTCTTCCCACTCTTTGTAGATCTCTCTTAACGCAGTCCTCCCGTCACATTCTTGGTCTTCCTCGCCTCCTTTTTCCCTCCACTTTCTGGGCATCTGATCTCTGCTAGTTTTGCGGTCTCCCATTCTTTCCATGCGACCAGCCCATTTCAACCTACTCGTCACCAATGTCTTCATTGTATACAATTTAGTGATTAAGTTAAACTTCTCACTCAGCCAGTTGTTCTTTGGTTTCAGATGTCGAGTCTAGCTTTGATTTCCGGCCATACGTTGGTGAGCTGTACGAGTGCACGTTGAAGCGACTGCGAGCTGCGGACATCGACCAGGAAGTGAAGGAACGCGCCATATCCTGCATGTAAGTGAGCCCACCATGGCAGCCGTGGGTGGACTGTAGAGCACCCTGGATAGAGCTTTGTACTCTCAAGGAAGAGAAACTAGCTTTGAATCCTGTGATGTGGTGTCGAACCTTGGGCTATTTTGTTCACTCTGCGTTGCACGTGTACACAAATAAGATATTTGTGTACGAATAGTCTTTGCACATTAATTGCAGTGTGTTTGAGAGCTTCCCAAAGAAGTAGACATGGTGTTCAGTTGAACAGGTCGGCCAAGAAGTAAACTGTGAACACATTGCTCAATCTCAAGGATGATATAGCACACTATTCTAGAACTTATCTTTAACCCTGCGACCCACCAGGGCTGATTAATCGGCCCGAGACACCTTCCAGCATAAAAACATTTTTAGTTTGCGTAATCAGCAGATTGAATGGCAGCTAGGTACACGCGGGCGGACAAAACATGTGACAAAGTTGATGCCCAAATTTGGATGGTTTACTATGCCTTCTGTGACGAATTTACGCATCCATTCATAAAGGTCTGACCCCCGGATACGTGGCACCAATAGAGAGCTCTGTTCTTGCCCAATCTGGGAAAAATAAACGTGAGTGGGGCTGGTCCAGCGAATCAGAACCAAGCGTTCAAACACCGCGTCATCTTCCCGCCGGAGCAGAAGTAAACAACAAGATGGCGGACATTCGTGTCGAAGAACTTTCATGATTCAAATATTTACTTTGGATTATCTAAAGTTACCGCATCTATGTTTCGACAAAACAACTGACAGTATTCAAGAATATGACTATTATTCTAGTTGAAATAGTTATAATGACTTTGGATGCTTTTTGGTCTGAAAAATCGACCATTTGTCAGCGCAACATTTCACCGCCGCGGGTTTGCACTAGAGGCAAATGTAGCAGTGATTGGGTGGCCTAAAATGGCCTACCTCAGTGTTGAAAAAAATTCATAAAAGTTAACGTATTTGATTCATTTTTATGTTATTTGGCAGTTAACCCATTAGACCCCACGCGTCCAAAAGCGCCCGGGTGTCTCCTCCCCAGAGCGCCCGAAAGCGTCCGGCGGAGATAAAGCCTCTAACGGTGGCCCCCATCTTGCGGATACTTAAGAGACTAATTCCCACTGATTCTTTGATATCTCAGCTATGAATCCTGGGTAATTTTGACATGGGTTTGCATTGAAATTTTTTGAGTTTTTCGTGATTGAAGTTCATCATCTGTGGACCTTCAAAAATGGCGGCGCCTTGGACATCGTATCTGTTTACTACTGATTAAGTTTGTGCTTATATATCGTTGGATTGGACACTTCTGGCATTGAACTGAAGGTAAGTTTACATTACGTACGAAATACAACTGAATGAGCGATAAAATGAATGATCGGAGCTTTGTTTATGTTTCGTTGTCCAGGTTGGGTGACCAGTAGTCGGGTTTTCAGCACCGAAACTGTTGATTATGTGTTTATAAATGAAAATTAGGTGTTTTATTATAACAAATCATTAGGTAACATTGCCAATTTTCCTAATGGTTGACATTTCGTTGTTTCAGGTGTCAAAATACCAGTGATCACAATGTCAACATACACATTGGCATGACACAGAAGTCGCATATAGGATGATGACAACCAAGATAGAAGTCTTGCAAAGCTGTGTTTCCTGTCCATATCCAGACAAAATGAACTGATTTACATAATACCATATCTAAACAAGGCAGAGCATGTGTAAATAGAACAATATAATACATTTTATGTGAATAAAACATGATATATTCTACTGTATTGTTGTCCAGAATAGTAATGTTCTATGTTTGTCACCTATATATAACAACATATGTTTTACCAACATACACCAAAGTTACACCAATTTAAAGATAATTAAATGAACATTAAAATAAACACAACTTGCAATTATAGAAAATCAGTAGTTTTGAAGATACAGCTTAAAATCTGCAAGCACCCCAAACTGGTGAAATCAGTGGCTGCAGCTTGGGGAACAGGAGCACTAGTCAATTTAACCGGCTGGGGTCTAATGGGTTAAAACGTATGGCTACATTTGTCTGGCAGGAAGTAAGAAATTTGTCCGTTCAGTAATTATTTGGGAGCAGGACAGTGCATTTGTTTTTTTCAAATTTTTTGTATGAAGTTCTGCTAATAATATCACCATGATTATCTGACATAATAGAGATAGTATAATTTTATTATGATAAAGAGTTCATTTGGCAGTAAAATGATGCCTCATTCATATTTTTATGATAAGTATTTGCAGAGTTAATTTTTATTGTAACAGTATGCAACAGTGGATTTTCGTTGGCCAGTCGCAGGGTTATGTTGGATCTGTATAGTGAGAAATAGTTGTAGATTCTGATACGTCATGATTATAGTACTAGAAGAAACAGTTACTATATGTATTGTAGTTCTTTGCATTTAAACAACTGCAATATGAAGGTATAGTTTTAGTGGAGTGTGGCACATGTGTATATGTGATTTCAACATGTGTTAATTCAACGTTCTGCAGGATTCACATTGAGAAGATTGTAAAATTTCATCTCAGAATGCTTGGTTCTGCTCTGCACACAAACTTTGTGGTGCCTTCATCAGCATTGTGTGTGTTGTCCTCTGGTGTAGTGTGACCATTTATTTTGTAAATTAATTTGTAAATTTTAAATCTGAAAATGTTCATAAAACGTATACATGGTTATAACTGTGTGTTCCCAGGGGCCAGGTGATCTACTACCTTGGTGACAGTCTCGGCTTCGAGCTGCAAACGTGTCTGCCCATATTCTTAGAACGACTGAAGAACGAAATAACAAGAAGGACGACTGTGAAGGCACTAACATTAATTGCCAGGTTTGTGCCAGTGCTTTTGTGTTATTATCATGCCCATCCCATGTGGAACAGATAACTTTGGTTTCCCTAAAGAAAGTACCGGATGAAGGGAAAGCTAGTTATAACAAATACATCCTAGTTAGCAGCTACATGAAAAATTCCAAGATATGTATTTTTAGGAGCCTTTCATTTTTTAATAGGTTGATATTTGATACACTGCATTTTTCGAAAAAATTTAAGTAAATGCCACTAATCCAGTTACGTGTGACCGTTTTCTGTTGTACTCGGAACTAAATCAACACTTGTTGTCATATTAATTCTGGTTTGGAATCGCAGAAAATGATGTTTGAAAATTGTGCAGTTGATTGCAGAGATTTTGTACCAGAAATATCGTGGAGATCAAAGATAAGGCAACTTTACAGCGACTGCTTATACCTATTTGTAGCTTAGTTTCCTGGTGGGTTTTGGCCATTAACTTGAATTATTTATGTTTTAGATCGCCACTAAAGATTGACTTGAGACCAATCCTGGTGAGTCAACAAGTGACTGACTCTGTAGTTTGTCTTAGACATATCTTATTGCATCTCTGTAAATTTCAAATCAACTGTATTGTATATGTATCGCACGTTGTGTTTGAGAACACATTTACAAGATGATATGTGATCCAATTTATGAAAAAAATCTGTTTGTTGTCCGCTCTGCCATTGTCTGTGTTTATACATCACTAGCTCAGTCTGTCAGACTCAGTTGCAATTAGTTACGTGGCATTGTACGGGCGACACAGAATAAAACTAAGTCACAATACCCAACCAGAAGTTAAACCAATTAGGTAGAATTTGTTTGTTTTGGCTTCATTGAAAATCCTTAGACATTTGAATTCGGTAATCCACCGGACTAACGAGCTGTCATATTTACCCTTAATTTTGAGCCTGGCTAAGTATATGTTTTGCAAGATATTCACTTACTTTGGAGCATAGTTTCTGAAGTGTAGCCTAACTAGACGTTGCCTTATAGTACTAGTTAGTTATGTCACGGGAGATTTGATGTTGGCTTAAATTAATTAATTTTAATGTGTTGATGCATTTTGCGATTCTTTTTTAGACTTATAAATTATATGCATGTACTGATTGTACATACTGTGTCACCTGCTATATGAACTATTTAATACAGTCTTTGCTGTATGTAAATTTATTACTTGTTTGTCGTCACTTGCCAGGGAGACGGCGTTCCCTATCTGGCATCACTTCTGCGCAAGAATCATCGGGCTCTGCGCCTGAGCACTCTTCTCTGTCTGGACGAAATTGTCAAGAACTACGGTGGGTTTGTAAAAGAATACATGTTGTTATGTATATATCTTGGCTTTTTCTTAAATCATCTGTTTATACAAG
>JAODUO010002340.1:0-29507 GCA_025642075.2 Ridgeia piscesae
TGAATTGACGAGTGTGCTACAAGGTCGAGATAGAGTCAGACAAAACGAAAAGTCAAAGCGCCAGATGAATTGACGAGTGTGCTACAAGGTCGAGATAGAGTCAGACAAAACGAAAAGGCAAAGCGCCAGATGAATTGACGAGTGTGCTACAAGGTCGAGATAGAGTCAGACAAAACGAAAAGGCAAAGCGCCAGATGAATTGACGAGTGTGCTACAAGGTCGAGATAGAGTCAGACAAAACGAAAAGGTAAAGCGCCAGATGAATTGACGAGTGTGCTACAAGGTCGAGATAGAGTCAGACAAAACGAAAAGGCAAAGCGCCAGATGAATTGACGAGTGTGCTACAAGGTCGAGATAGAGTCAGACAAAACGAAAAGACAAAGCGCCAGATGAATTGACGAGTGTGCTACAAGGTCGAGATAGAGTCAGACAAAACGAAAAGGCAAAGCGCCAGATGAATTGACGAGTGTGCTACAAGGTCGAGATAGAGTCAGACAAAACGAAAAGTCAAAGCGCCAGATGAATTGACGAGTGTGCTACAAGGTCGAGATAGAGTCAGACAAAACGAAAAGACAAAGCGCCAGATGAACTGACGAGTGTGCTTCGATGTAGGGGAGAAAGGGGCTAGTTGTAACACGTGTAAGTTGTAACAGAGGGCTTGCAGACAAAACTGCTAAAGCAAATTATTCTTCAAAACGACAGCATGTTCAACAATATATTTGAGCATGTCGTGTGAAAATATCACATGAATCCGTCCACACGCCATAAAGTTACGCCATTTTAAAAGAAAAGAGGTACTACCGTACCGGGGTAACTTGTAACACTTTAGGACACCTTATATAACCTAATTGCTACAAATATGAAATATACCAGGCATTTAATTATGCACCAATTATCTTCGGGAGATATGCGGGGAACCTTTGGCATGACAAAAGTTTCGATCGGTTAAACAACCTACCCGCAATCCAGAAATGTGTTGTTTTTGTTGCAACTAGCGACGGTCCCCACTACCTGCTGATGAAACACGCGATGAAAGGTTGTTTATATTCGCATTTGTGAATTGAAAAACGGCTGCCTGTTTCACTTTCACTTTCATTTATTGAAGCTACAGCAATTCCAGTGCATACGAAATCGCTAGAACTAACAGGAAGAATCGACCAGTGGCGCCGTCTGGTGATGAAGACTCGGCGTCTGACGATACAGTTGTCACAGTAGTCGACGATAAGACGGCACTATTTATCTCAGGATTGGCATTGTCAGTGGTTGTTGTAGAACTGACTGTGGTTGTTACCGTGGGTGCTTTGGCAGAGGTTGTTGCAATGTTGTCAGTGGTTGTTGTAGAACTGACTGTGCTTGTTACCGTGGGTGTTGTTGATAGGAAACTGTTACATTTATCCGATGCACAACACGATAGAGACGTATTCACTTTTCTATCTGGCCACTTGTCGTCAGCCGGCACACAGCGTTTTACGCACCCGTATTGGATTGCACACACCTCACCCTAAACACAATCAATACCTTACAATAATTAATAAATAGAATAATAATAAACTTTCTGTTCATCGGTTTCTAGAGCTCGACTTGATCAATAGTGTTTACAGAGACTACAAAACAGGTTATAACAAAAGAGTATATAAGCATACTTACATAAGACTCAACTATGTAAACATAAGTTCGATCTAATACAATGCAACATTAGGCGCCACGGTGACGAAGTAAGGGGAACGCAGGACGAGTCACCACGGTGACGTAGTAAGAAGCATTGCAGGAAAAGTCACCATGGTGACGTAGTAAGTGGAAGTGCAGAACGAGGCGCCACGGTGACGTAGTAAGGGGAACGCAGGACGAGTCATCACGGTGACGTCACAAGGAGCAGTGCAGGACGAGTCACTACGGTGACGTAGTAAAGGACAATGCAGGACGAGTTACCACGGTGATGTAGTAAAGGACAATGCAGGACGAGTCACCATGGTGACGTAGTAAAGGACAATGCAGGACGAGTCACCACGGTGATGTAGTAAATGACAATGCAGGACGAGTCACCACGGTGATGTAGTAAAGGACAATGCAGGACGAGTCACCACGGTGATGTAGTAAATGACAATGCAGGACGAGTCACCACGGTGATGTAGTAAAGGACAATGCAGGACGAGTCACCACGGTGATGTAGTAAAGGACAATGCAGGACGAGTCACTACGGTGATTTAGTAAAGGGCAGTGCAGGACGAGTCACCACGGTGATGTAGTAAAGGACAATGCAGGACGAGTTACCATGGTGAAGTAGCAAGGGGGACGCAGGCCGGGTCACCATGGTGAAGTAGTAAGGGGAACACATGACGAGTCACATTGGTGACGTAGTAAGGGGCAGTGCAAGACGAGGCGCCATGGTGACGTAGTAAGGGGGACGTAGGACGAATCACCATGGGGACCTTAGTAAGGGGCAGTGTAGGACGAGGCGCCACGTTGGCCTGGCTTTGTCCGCACGAGCAACAGGACGTTCATCTGTTGGACACGCGGTTTGTTAATTTGTCAAACTAAGTTAATATATAGTTTTAAAAATATTATCAGTCGCACTAAAAAAACTGACTATTACTGCACTCAAATGAGCAATTCATTTGTAAATACTGAAATTCACCTGGATTGTGAAAGCATAAAAACGGTAAAAACAATCAAAATTAAATGTAGATCTGGCAGAAGATGTTTGCACTAAATTGGTAGATTGTGAGTCCACGGCATTATTTCAAAACTGAAGACAAACAGGCGTTCTACTGCCAAAGATGTTTCGCATCTGGATTCATACTAAATTACTATTTAATTTTGTCTAACGACATGATAAGACACATTGCACATCGAATAGTAAAAAAAGATGATTAGTAGCATGACTTAATAGCATATTATACCAAGGTGGATTTATTTATAGCTTTATATATATATAGTTGTTTACAAGTATCCACAATCAAAGATATGTGCTTTTGGTCATGCCAGTTGCTATGTCATCTTACATGGCGAAAGAACACTTGCGTCTGACAGTGAGTGGCGGAACCCTCACATTCTTCATAGACTTCTATTGTCTCTGTACACAGGGTTTCACCCTGGAACAGATCCTGACATGTCGTGTTGGCACAGCCGGTTACCATGCATATGAGAGCGGCACTGCCTAGCAATTAAAGAAAACAAGTAACTTGCAGACATTTTGGGATCGCGAGTACGATAAATATATGTGTTGTATTTTAACATTTATTATATGTCTTTGTCTGTCTCGTTGTGTCTTACGGTGTGTGTAGCTTACATACGCACGCACGCACGCACGCAAGCTCACACACACACACACAAACACACAGGCACGCACCCACCCACACACCCACACACCCACACACCCACACACCCACACACCCACACCCCACCACCCACATACCCACACACCCACGCACCCACACACCACACACTCCCACCCACACCCACACACACGCACGCACGCACGCACGCTCACACTTTCCCATCCCTCCACTCTCTCTCTCTCGCCTTCCTATCTCTCCCTTTCTCCCTTTCCCTCCCTCCCTCTCTCTCTCTCTCTCTCTCTTGCTATCTCTCTTTTCTCTCTCTCTCTCTCTCTCTCTCTCTCTTCTCTCTCTCTCTCTCTCTCTCTCTCTCTCTCTCTCTCTCTCTCTCTCTCTCTCTCTCTCTCTCTCTGTCCTGTCTCTGTCTAATTCTCTCTTTCTGTATCTGCAAGCGGTCTCCAGGATAGCAAGTTGCGAATGTAATGCTGTACAAAAACCGCTTTTACACAGATAAAAGTGAAGCATACATTCAAAGTATACTTTTAACATGTCACACACGGTGTGGAGACGTCACACAACCAAACCATTATTTACCGGAAGGACTGTCGCTCGTTGGCGGGCGGCTAAAATCCTATGACGTTCACATCCGGTTTCGACTCGTATTGAGCAAATACATTTCCAACACTATTGGGTGGATTCTTCAAACTTGGAACGTTTTATCCATTCTATATTGTGTCAATGATCATATGTATCAATGGATATTTGATTATTAGGAGGCATACCCCTTAAGGAAAATGTCGTGTATTTTGTATCCATGGTTTGTAGATGCATTTTATACCGTAATTACGTTGAGATACATAGCGATTGCACAACAATCGTACTAATATTGGCGCTTGTATGCACTCTCATTGACAGCACGGACAAATCGTAAAAACATTCTTAATGGATGGTTTTGACAATGTCTTAACATTCTAAAACAGACGCAACACATCACGAAAACGCACACAGCTGGATGGTCGTTGAACGTAGTAACTTGCAATATACTAGAGAAAGGTAAGAAAGGAGAGTTAATCAATGCAAGTCTCACCTGTAATCGCAGTAGCAACTATTAGATTGACGACGATTATAACTCGCATTGCATGCCGTAGTAGGCTGCTTCGAATACTGTTCGGCGGACGCAGCGTTGCTTGTCTCGACTACGCGTCATTGACGAAAATGGCGCACAACAGACGTTTAATATTTATGACGTAATTCATTGTTTATCTCCACGTTATGCACGCACTGTGTTGAAGGGTTTCGGTGGGAATAGCCACCTTTTTATCTACTGACTACCACCTCGATGCGCCAGTTTCGCGTAAACATGTACATGCATTCAACGTAAACTAGTTAATATAGACGATACAAATTATATACAGTTGACAACTAGTGACCTACTCACGAAACGACGTTTATCTAGTATGTCATAACGTAATAATAATATTCCTATTAATAAGGTAACTTCTGTTGCGTTTAATTCCTTCCAATTCAGAAAAGGTACACCTAAAGATAAGATAAGATCAGCTTTATTGCTATGAGTTTTCATTGCAGTTACAATAAAACATTGGAATGCGTCGCTGCGTCGTCGTACAAGTATGTTCACATGACAATACAGTCACATGCACCAAACGATTATGATAAAATATACTTCTACTTTAAATTAAATAAATAAATATATAACATCGCTAAATAATAGTTGATATGATAAATATAAAATTATAAGATATGGAATAAAATAATATATTATCATTATGATAACATATCCGAAAGTAGATGGAAGAAAAACAAATTTTGTTTTGACAAGGCTTGTACGGCTAGGGGGGAAAAGCTGCTACTAAACCTGTTGGTCCTGGTTTTGATGGACCTGAACCGGCGACTAGATGGAAGGGGATCAAATAGGTCATGGCCAGGATGGGATGAATCATGAGATATGAGACTGGCTCTTCCTAACAGGCGCTGCTGATACAATGACTCAAGCCTGGGGAGGTCTCTGCCGATTACTGTGGAAGCAGGTTTTACAACTCTGTTCAATATGAACTTTTCCTTCACTGTGACAGACCCAAAAAATGTTGTGATTGAATAGGTCGGGACACACTCGATTACAGCTCTGTAAATGTTCAGCATGATCTGTGTGGTCAAACCAAACGATCTCAACCTTCTTAGAAGTGATATATTAATAATCGAGAAAAAAACTCCAATATGCCTAGGAATGAGAGACTGCACTATTTGTGAAAAAGGTGTATTAGGTGATGAAATTAACTTGTTATATGAATGTACACAGTTGGATGACTTGAGAAGTAAATATTTTTGTTTTCATGTAATAGGCTGAGCTCAAATGTACACAATTATACTCATATACGATAGACCAGAGAGCCAGCCAAAAGTAATTCTCTGGCAAAATTCGTCTTATGTGGCTTAAGACTATGTGGACAATGACCCGACTCCTAGAGTGTTATTCATGAAACTGTATAAACGTAACTTTACACGGGTAGTAGTATAGCTGGGTAATTATTATCGCGTTGTAAATATTGCTATGTTATGTTATGTTATGTTATGTTATGTTATGTTATGTTATGTTATGTTATGTTATGTTATGTTATGTTATGTTATGTTATGTTATGTTATGTTATGTTATGTTACGTTACGTTACGTTACGTTACGTTACGTTACGTTACATTACGTTATGTTATGTTATCCATGTTCTATATTATGTATTTGTAAAATTATGAGATCCTCTATGTACCGCGATGTGAGATTAGGGTGAATACAATTATATTATATTCCTCACATAGGATTATATATATATATATATATATATATATATATATATAAAGATTAAAAGATTCCCCTTTGTTCTTTTGTCAGACTCCAAGCTGACACCAGGCTATTCTGGTCTCCAGGCTGCTTTTCTAGTTGAGCTATCACGCATTGTCTCTTCTGATGGCAACATATACATTTTATTACAGACCTCCTGGCTTAACTCAACAAACAACATATCATTACCTTTTCATATATACCTATATCTATTCCATAGAGGTTTCTGAGTCAGTTGTTACTGTGATGTGGTTAGCAATAACAAGACTCTCTAGCACTGGTCTGCCTGTCGTCCTATGAAACACGTATAGAATGTTTGGATTACAGACACTGCAAGCACCATTTCGTCTTTTATGTCATACATATGTAGCCTAATGACAAGCATAATAATAACAACAACAATAACAATAGTAATACAATACTAATAAGACAAATCCTTGAAAATTATACACAGAAGCTCACCGAGACAACAGGATTGCTCAATCTCAAATCCCATACGTTGGACTCCAGTGGTCAACAGACGGGTCAAGGCACCAGGGAGCTGTGGTGGACAAGCAAAGTTGCAGAGGTAGATTTTTAAAGTCGATGCAACTTTGTAATACTTGCAAAAATCTAAGAAAAAGACGGAAAATATTCCAACGATTCGTGTAGCAAAAAAATCACTAGTTTCAATGTGAATGTTAACTCTAGGTACAAACAATAGATCGAAGCAGACCAACCATGTTGACAATGGAAGCAAAAAGAGATAACCGTGCCAGTTGACAATGGAAGCAAAATAACCGGCCAGTTGACAATGGAAGCAGAATAACCGGTCATTTGACAATGGAAGCAGAGATAGCCAGCCAGTTAACAATAGAAACCGAGATAACCAGTCAGTTGACCATTTAGAAGAAATAACCAGTCTGTTGATAATAGAAGCATAAATAACCAGCCAGTTGACAATGGAAGCAGAAATAACCAGGCAGTTGACAATGGAAGCAGAGATAGCCAGCCAGTTGACAATGGAAGCAGAGATAACCAGCCAGTTGACATGGAAGCAGAAATAACCGGCCATTTGACAATGGAAGCAGATATAGCCAACCAGTTGACAATGGAAGCAGATATAGCCAACCAGTTGACAATGGAAGCAGAATAGCCAACAAGTTGACACTGGAAGCAGAAATAACCGGCCATTTGACAATGGAAGCAGAGATAGCCAGCCAGTTGACAATGGAAGCAGATATAGCCAGCCAGTTGACAATGGAAGCAGAAATAACCAGCCAGTTGACAATGGAAGCAGAAATAACCAGCCAGTTGACAATGGAAGCAGAATAACCAGCCAGTTGACAATGGAAGCAGAAATAACCAGCCAGTTGACAATGGAAGCAGAATAACCAGCCAGTTGACAATGGAAGCAGAGATAACCAGCCAGTTGACAATGGAAGCAGAAATAATCAGCCAGTTGACAATGGAAGCAGAAATAACCGGCCAGTTGACAATGGAAGCACAAATAACCGGCCAGTTGACAATGGAAGCAGAGATAACCGGCCAGTTGACAATGGAAGCAGAGATAACCGGCCAGTTGACAATGGAAGCAGAAATAACCAGCCAGTTGACAATGGAAGCAGAAATAACCGGCCAGTTGACAATGGAAGCAGAGATAACCAGCCAGTTGACAATGGAAGCAGAAATAACCAGCCAGTTGACAATGGAAGCAGAAATAACCAGCCAGTTGACAATGGAAGCAGAAATAACCAGCCAGTTGACAATGGAAGCAGAAATAACCAGCCAGTTGACAATGGAAGCAGAGATAACCAGCCAGTTGACAATGGAAGCAGAAATAACCAGCCAGTTGACAATGGAAGCAGAAATAACCAGCCAGTTGACAATGGAAGCAGAAATAACCAGCCAGTTGACAATGGAAGCAGAAATAACCAGCCAGTTGAACAATGGAAGCAGAAATAACCGGCCAGTTGACAATGGAAGCAGATATAACCGGCCAGTTGACAATGGAAGCAGAAATAACCGGCCAGTTGACAATGGAAGCAAAATAACCAGCCAGTTGACAATGGAAGCAGAAATAACCGGCCAGTTGACAATGGAAGCAGAAATAACCAGCCAGTTGACAAGGGAAGCAGAAATAACCAGCCAGTTGACAATGGAAGCAGAAATAACCAGCCAGTTGACAATGGAAGCAGAAATAACCAGCCAGTTGACAACTGAAGCAGAGATAACCAGCCAGTTGACACTGGAAGCAGAGATAACCGGCCAGTTGACAATGGAAGCAGAAATAACCAGCCAGTTGACAGTGGAAGCAGAAATAACCCGCCATTTGACAATGGGTGCAAAAATAACCGGCCAGTTAACAATGGAAGCAGAGATAACCGGCCAGTTGACAATGGAAGCAGAGATAACCGGCCAGTTAACAATGGAAGCAGAGATAACCGGCCAGTTGACAATGGAAGCAGAGATAACCGGCCAGTTAACAATGGAAGCAGAGATAACCGGCCAGTTGACAATGGAAGCAGAGATAACCGGCCAGTTAACAATGGAAGCAGAGATAACCGGCCAGTTGACAATGGAAGCAGAGATAACCGGCGGGAGAAACATGCGTTCACCAAAACAACACAGGAGAGTTCGAAGCAAAGAGAGACGGTGTTGACTGGTCAACACATGGATCTATCTTGGAGCCATGGTGATGTACAATATAGGAACAGACGAAGACGGTAAATGCAGGACAGGGAAAGTCAGCCATAGAGTCGGGTTTTAATATCTCCACCACCTCGAAGTCAGTATAAACTACCATGTTTTTACTAAGAAAGAAACAGGCAGAATATTCAATTAGAAAAATACTTTACAGAGTTATAATACCGAAGTAACAACATTAAAAGTTCCACCCATATATAACTGTCTGTGGTGTCGCCCCGAGGTCACTGTGAAACCAATTAGCCTATGGATCTAATCGTGTTAGCTTCCCGTTGACATGGGGGTACACGTATTGGCTCGAGACCGCAACAATAATATTAATCGGCCGTATACGTCGTATTCCTGTATTAATATATACATACGGTTAAGAAAAATATGTGATCAGTTTGCTTTCATATATTCAGGCATTTCACGCTTAGTACAAACAACACTAATTCTAATATCTCAGTGATCACCGTCACGTTTACCTGGCGATTGACAAACAGTCTGGCAATTGGGTAGCAGTCTGACGACTGACTAACAGTCTGGTGATCGATTGACAAACAGTCTGGTAATTGGCTAACAATCTGGTGATTGGCTAACAGCCTGGCGATTGACTAACACTCTGGTGATTGACTAACAGTCTGGTGATTGACAGTGTGGTTATTGACTAACAGTCTGGTGTTTGGCAAACAGTCTGGTTATTGACTAACAGTCTGGTGATTGACAAAGAGTCTGGCGATTGACTAACAGTCTCGTGATTGGCTAACAGTCTGGTAATTGACTAACAGTCTCGTGATTGACTAACAGTCTGGTGATTGACTAACAGTCTGGTGATTGGCAAACAGTCTGGTGATTGGCTAACAGTCTGGTGATTGACTAACAGTCTGACGAGCATGTGTGCGTGTATCTGCAGATATTAACGTGTTTCTAGTCGGGATAATAATTTAATTCGGATGGTATTGAATAAGAGCAATAAATGGAGGAAGTTCTGCCTCCTCTTCTCTAGATGTCGCCAACCGAAATGTGTACCCACATTGTAACGTTGCTATTCTTCTTCTCCCAGATACCGCCTTGCCTCAACATGCTGACGATACAGGCGGGCGAACAGTAACAATTAGAAGAAAAAAATTATGTTTAGAGTGCACTATGTCAGAACAGTAATTATACTGCATGTAAACAGTAACACCTGAAAAGAACTAGTTATGTCTAAAAAGTGGAATCATACGAAGTCTGAATATCGTATGCACCCAGGCTTTTTTGATTTACACTTTTTTGAGGGGGTCCAAAGTTGATTCTAGTCGCTCCTCTTTGTTGTATTTTATCGAGTATGTTTTTATCCTTTGGTAGTGTAGTTCCCATGCTGTGATGACCTTTTCTGTACTGGGATGGACAACGGCGACATAATAGATTTCTTATCGAACTTGAAAACAAACATTCTGATTTCTGCGCACGAATGTCAGAGTGACATTGGCTTTGTTACAAGTTTTGGAGGTGTACATTGACCAGAATAGGTAGTATATGACCGTCACCACTAGATGTTTCGCTGTATCAGCTTGTTTTAGTTTATATGATTGGCAAATTATGATCTGGATAAGATATTTTAGTTCTGGCAAGACGCATTACATTGCACTTTGTTGCGGTAGAATGAATGACGTTCTCTTTCCGCGATTAACGTGAGACTTTAATCGGATTGATGAGCTAGTCTGTCCACCTGTGATGGATGGGGATGCATAACAGACAAACATCTGCAAACATATGGATATTTAATGTAGCTTGTCAAGGTAATTCATGTGTATATACTGTAAACACAATAGCGGTTCCAACACTGTACGCCTGACTAGAAGACATAAAATATGTGTACAAGGATTGTCAGAGTGCGAAGTGTACGTAAGAAAGATAGCTATCCAGCAATGTGGTTGCCATTTGTACCATAACAACCGAGTTTTGAAAGAAGTATGTTGAAAGATTTAAAAGGTTTATATAAATCGAGAATAACAAGGTCCACTTGGATCTTACTATGACTTAATATTTGCTGATCTCGAAAAGCTGTTTAAAACTACGCTGAATAGGAGTTAAATTACGTGTGTTAACTACTCGAACTTATCATTTGCAAGCATGCCTTTGTAAACTCATTCCTTTTGTACGTGTGCTCAGGACAAATAACAATTCAATTACTATTGTAGGGTTTGTTCCTTTGTAAAGACGCACTATTATGTTTACATCGACTTATCACATCGCTATCGTCGATTAATCATTAAATCTAATACATATACAAGACATTATAATGTATAATTATATCCCCTTAATACATTTTTCATTAAACGTCGTTAAAGCAGATGTAGTATGATTTGTGCAAGTCACATTTATGTAGTAACTTAAGAAGTAAAATGTGATAAAAGAACCTGTATAAAACAAAATATGAATATATTACTATATTATTAATGTAGTATTGATACATCTACTACTAACTGCCACTGTTTACATTTTGATTTTATTGTGTATATACATTACTGTGTGAAATAGCAAATAGTATGTTTTATACACCCTCCTCAGGGCAAAGTGTACATCCATTCTATGGGGGACAATAAAGTTATTATTATAGTAAGCCTACTCCAAAATAACAAAGAAAACAAATGAACATTAATGCAAATTAATACATTTAATGTATGAAAATATAATATACTGCATAATTACAGACAATCGCACCAGTGTAGACAGAAGGCAAGTGTCGTGGTAATTTCCATTGTTTAAGTTAGTTATAGATGTATTTAATATCACACTGTTCATATAGCAGTCACACAGTCGTGTGTATGCCGGTAATATATATGTATATATACATATATACATATATATATATATATATACAAGTATATATATTTACAGTCATGTCTTATTTATTCACATACTGGTTCCCAAGGTTTTTGGTCAGATAAACGATTAGCGTGACACCTACATGGTTCACAATTACAACTGGATTATTGAAAACTTAATAAACAAGACATGACTGTATATACATGAAGTAAACACACAATTTGGTGGAACCTCCTACTTTTTATTATATACAGAGTAATACCGGTGACCTGTATGTGTATATGTGTATATGTATATGTGTATGTCTATATATATATATATATATATATATATATATATATATATATATATCACACACACACTTTCTTTTTATGTTACATTCATGTGACAAAAGGACACGTGGTTGGGACAAAGGTGATAGTTTCACTGTCAAGACGCTGTCTTCACACATTTCTATATGTGTAGTTGCTCATTACACATAAACGGCCCGCAATTAGTCCTCAAAGCTCACCGGTATTAATCCGTATATAAATACAAATATATATATATATACATATATTATATTAATATCACGTGCCTATAAATAACCACATTAATATCAACAAATACCAATGCTAAAAGTTTGATGCATAAGTGAGATTGCATGCAGACTGCAGGCTGTGGCCCTGTAGAAATTAATTAAGTGATACAAGTATAACCAGGAAGACATACTGAAAGTAAAATATCTGTCGTCTAATCTTTGACAAAGAATGGCTCATAACAGTACTTAAACATTTGTGACACGATCCCTAATAACCTAGTTAATAACCTGCATACCACATTTGTTCATACATTCATATATATATATATATATATATATATATATATATATATACACACACACACCATACACATCAACACAAGTATGATGTTGTGTAAATTACCAGTAGCCTTCATCATCACAATTGAAAAACTATGTACAAGCATTGTTCAGTTGCTAAAAGTAGCTTAATTATGAACTGAACCCCAGTTTGTATAACTTATAAACCACACATGCGTGACACTCCCACTGGCTGACAGTAGGACATATTAGGACTTTCAAAATTTAAACAAGACCTATATACAACAGTATTTGAATGTTAACATTTAAGTGGCATACAACAATTCATGTGATCAGTGATTGACTCTTGCTGAAACGTGTCACAACTGTAGACATTTATACACGTGTACGGTCTACCAAGCACCTGAAAACAGCTCGCGTAAAGGCACGTGTATTAATTATAATATTGTTGATCACATGAGAATCGCAAAACCAGTCACTGTAAATGCTTGTCTCATTACAATGATGGAAGCTCTTAAACATATTTTGCATGTACAATGCCATAACTGGTTTAAATACACACATATTTCAATTTTTAAATACCCGGTACACACATAAACACTTATCAATCGGGATTCTTTTTGATATTTTGGAAAACTATATCAATAATGGGGTCTGAGCAGTGGCATGGTCAGTACAGATAGGTAAATGTCTTCATTCGTGAATGATTAGGCATCATTAGCTTGAGTTGCCTATGCAGGAGACAAGGTAATTGTCTTCTCACTGTAGTACATGACACACAATGTTAATATTAGCATATGTCCTCAGTTCCCAGCAGCCACTTGACAATGACGCGTCACAGCAAATGGGTTTCGAGTTCCAGAGTTGAGAAAGAATTGTATATTGGGTGATTATAATGATCATTTGCATTTAAATGCTACCTCATGTGTTCAAATACATGTGTTGAAAATTGCAAAATATTACGCAGCCAGAAAAACGAATGAGACATGTTGAGAAAAGATGTTTACAAATCAGGCCATGAGCGAAATCAATTAATTCAGGATTTCTAGTTTTGGATTATTTGTTGAGAAATTGATTTGAAAAAACGGACAGTTACAGATGACATTACAAGGAATACATTTCTGCCACTATTACAAAATTGGTGTGATGCTGACAGGTATTTTGCATCGGATGAAAAACAGACCTGTGTGACTTAAGACCTGGTCTACTGTGGCAAGTCACATTTATATATATATATATATTTATATATATATATATTGTTTGTTTTGTAGTGTCATAGATGGTAAACCATGTTGTTGAAATGTTCAACATTTTAGCCTGGTATATATATATATATATATATATATATATATATATATATATATATATATATATTATATATGTTATATATACATATATGTCATATATATATATATATATATAAACAACTTCCAGTGAAAGCACCGATGGTATGTAACATTTGATGTAAGGCTATACGGGGACAACAAACCACCAGACGTGAACAAACACTACCAAACAGACGGGCCATGTATATCCTCTGGTGAAAGACATAACATTCCTAACACGAGTATCAGAAAACTCTACAAGTCAGAAATTACATGAAATACAATACATAAAACGAGCACTGAACACATGAGAAGAGAACATAATATTATCACGTTAGTGCTGCTTAGTGCTTACCCCGTTTAGCACACAACACCTGTGAATACTGCAATTACAAAAATACTATTTAAAATGCCACACATAATATCACTTTATAATTTACAATTAATCAGCAGTATCACCTGTGACCCAGCAACAAACTGCTATGAAATATATATTCACAATCTGACCACACTGAGCCATGAACAAAGTAACCTATAAGACACTGTGACAGTCATGTGTGGACATGGAGGATGTGGAAACGCTGGTGACAACAGCTGTTATGGTCCAAAGCCAACTTCTGTTATGTGATGCTGCCCCTTTCTCTGATGTATACTCCGAAGCTAAAACACAAAACAAATCGGCTGTCAGAACCACGCTCTGCACCTAAGATTTACATGATTTAGGTTGATACAATCCATGTCTGAAAGAAACATTTACTTGCCTATTGGCAGTAGGGACAAATTCAGTATACTTACTTTACTTGAAGATGGTGATTGACAATTACGTATCACATCACTTAAAGCAAACACAGACCTAGTTAAGTGTGTAAATTAGTTAATTTTGAATAGATCACATGGGACCATGGAAGGTAAAGGTGTATTTAATACAGGAACACAATAAGTCAAGGAAATGGATTGGTAATCAACAGACCACCTGAGAAGTGGAACTCCCTAAAAGAAAACAACAGGACGACTTGTAGACGCTTTGTAGCAAGACTTGTAGATGGAGATATTATCACGTTAGGTCACACCAGGATCAAGCCAAAGAAGTTGTCTTTGTAAATAGTTATACAAATAATATAACACCAAGGTCATGAGCAAAACTAGAAAACAACAAGCAGCATTTGTATGTTGTATAAAATAAAGTCGCAGCTTCTAAAGAAGATGAAGGAAAACAGGCTGATAATGTCAGAGAAAACAGCACTTCAACATGTTTCCCCATTAAAGAGGTCGAGTATCCTTTAGCACAAGCATAGATTACTAGCCATACAAAGGCACAACAAAAGGATCCTTGATTCATGTGTGGATATTTCCATACAACCTACTCACATTTCAAGCTCTCTTTTGATGTAATAGTTAATTTGAAGAATTAAAAGTATTCGTTGAATGAATTAAGAGTATTTGTATTTAAATACTTTCCTAAAGTATTTGCCATTTTCAAATACATTGTCAGTACATTGTATCAACAGTTATGTTTTGTGATCACATAAAAACACCTCTGTGGATGGAAGTTTCTGAGTCAGTTATCACTGTGATATAGTTAGACTCCCTAGCACTGGTCTGCCTCTGATCATATAAACAAAACACTAATTATGCCTATAAACTAGATGTTTCAATGATGTCTTGATATATGTTTTGTTTTCTTTTACCTATATATTAATATATCCTGAAAATTATTTTTTTTTTGAAATACTTTCCAATGTATTTGTATTTAAATACATTTGCATTTACAAGTAGTGACATGTTAAGGGTTTGAAGTCATAGTGAGTAGTGACATGCTAAACGTGTGAAGTCACAACAAGTAGTGACATGCTAAAGGTGTGAAGTCGCAGCAAGTAGTGACATGCTAAAGGTGTGAAGTCGCAACAAGTATGACATGCTAAAGGTGTGAAGTCACAACAAGTAGTGACATGCTAAACGTGTGAAGTCACAACAAGTAGTGACATGCTAAAGGTGTGAAGTCGCAACAAGTAGTGACATGCTAAAGGTGTGAAGTCGCAACAAGTAGTGACATGCTAAAGGTGTGAAGTCACAGCAAGTAGTGACATGCTAAAGGTGTGAAGTCACAACAAGTAGTGACATGCTAAAGGTGTGAAGTCACAACAAGTAGTGACATGCTAAAGGTGTGAAGTCACAGCAAGTAGTGACATGCTAAAGGTGTGAAGTCACAGCAAGTAGTGACATGCTAAAGGTGTGAAGTCACAACAAGTAGTGACATGCTAAAGGTGTGAAGTCGCAGCAAGTAGTGACATGCTAAAGGTGTGAAGTCACAGCAAGTAGTGACATGCTAAAGGTGTGAAGTCACAGCAAGTAGTGACATGCTAAAGGTGTGAAGTCACAGCAAGTAGTGACATGCTAAAGGTGTGAAGTCGCAGCAAGTAGTGACATGCTAATGGTGTGAAGTTACAGTAAGTCGTGACATGCTAAAGGTGTGAAGTTGCAGCAAGTAGTGACATGCTAAAGGTGTGAAGTCACAGCAAGTAGTGACATGCTAAAGGTGTGAAGTCACAACAAGTAGTGACATGCTAAAGGTATGAAGCCACAGCAAGTAGTGACATGCTAAAGGTGTGAAGTCACAGCAAGTAGTGACATGCTAAAGGTGTGAAGTCACAGCAAGTAGTGACATGCTAAAGGTATGAAGCCACAACAAGTAGTGACATGCTAAAGGTATGAAGCCACAGCAAGTAGTGACGTGCTGAAGGTGTGAAGTCATAGCAAGTAGTGACATGCTAAAGGTGTGACATCATAGCAAGTAGTCTCATGCTAAAGGTTATATTGAGGAGTGACACGTTACAACAAATAGTGATATGCTGAAGACCTGAAGTCATATCGTGTATCTTAAGGCTGGAGGTCATATTGAGTAGTGACATGCTAAAGGTGTGACATTATAGTGAGTAACAACATGATAAAAGGAGAATGTACGTCACTCACCTTCAAAATACATCCGCTGACTCATACTTATTGGTTCGATATTCGTCACCAATGTGAACTGACACTCGTAGTAGCCAGTGTCTTCTTGTACTGCAATAGAAGACTGAGTTATTACACAGAGGTCAGAGGTATCTGGTGAATGTGTGGTCATTAACTACAAGCGTCACCTGAACAGTGACTGTATTAGGGGAATTATGTATTAGTCTAAATATTGTTGTGGTAGATACTGTAATGCAAGCTAAATGATATACATGCCAGTCAAGAAGAGTATTATGTCCTGAAATAAATCCATTTTCAATGCAAAATCGACACTCAAAATCAGTACATTTACCTTTAAAACCAATAAACAAGAAACAATGTATTTCATCCTTATCCTTATCCTTATATATATATATATATATATATATATATATATATATATATATATATATACACACACAAAGCATGTGTTTCAACTAAGTTATTTTTTATATTTAAAGTATTATTTTATCTTTATGGTTCATTGTTAATTGTGTTTACTGCAATTTTAAAGTTTCTCAGGTGTTGCCAGTGCATGATGATGCATTCATTATACATTTAATTTCTGCAAGATAAATAAATATTGTAAAGATCACAAAAGTCATTATTTATATCCTATCCATTGAGATGAGATTTGTCGACTGACTAAACTACGAAGTGAGACAACCTACCAACATGTGACTTCTGTATGGACATGAAATCATCTCTCCCAGTGATGTTGTAGTGTTTCGTGTCTGGTGAGATCATTTGGCCATTGAAGCTCCACGTGTGCCAAATTTCTGGCGAATTACTGACAAACCCAGCAACTGAACATGACATGTCCAGAACGTTTCTCTTCTCAAACTCAGTCAATACTGCAACGAAATGGATACGTCACAATGCTTCAAATTCTAATATTTGTGCTACCTATTTTAAACCTACATCTAACCCACCCAGTTATGTTGATTGATGTACTTTGATTACCTACAAGAAGAGCAGAATTTTGCCAAATCAAACTGGTTCACTGACTTCACCGATTATGACTGTCAGCCATGAGAAACAATTTCTGGGAATTCCAGAATAACGACTGTCCGTCCGATCAAATGAGCAGCTGAGTGGTTTTGTGTATTCAAATTTTTCAAATATTTGCTTCTACATCCCAAACATTGACCATGACACAATAAGCATGTGCCTGAGATGAGTGAAATCACCCTGAATTATATTGCACAGGGCCCTTGAGAAATAAAGATTTCCCATGCTTAATACAGCTGTAGATGTAATCTACGATGTCCGTGCAAAATTTGAAAACCAAATCCTGAACGGTCATGGCATAGCTTTAGGTAGAGACTCGTCCACCGTCATTTGGACGGGTAAAAACGAATATGGACGGGTAGAAATATGGGTGGAAGGGTGGTGGATGGGTAAAAAAACTAAGGAGCAAAAAAATAGATATTGTTAGTTATGCCTTGAAAGTGAGTGAAAATGGTGTCACATGTGTGTGTTTGTAGTCCATTTCAGGTCATCATACACATTTAAAAGGTTGTAAATTGGCTTAACAGTTAACATCCATGTGTCCACCAAAACATGTGTGACTGGCAATAATGTTGTCCTGCATAAAGTCCTGGGTTACAGACAAGTTGGAGCTAATGGGGCAAGGCAGGCACAGAGTGGTGCTATAAGTCAGTTGGACCTTCAGCCCAAAGGACAACAAATTATAGATTTTGCTTGTTTTCTAATTGTCCTGCAACTGAAAAAAGAATCAACATTAAATTGATCCTTTCTGTGAATACAGTGGACTTGAATCGATCCTTGGTAAGCACAAATGTATTGAAATTTATCAAACTGAACCCAGCCCAGGTCTGGTAAGAGATAACAAAATTGCGTGATATAAACCTAGATTATTTGTGTTAATAAACTTGGTAAATACTTACTGTATAGTACAGTAACTTTGATATCAAACTCCTCCGTCCGGTGACTGTCACTGCATGTGTACTTGCCACTGTCAGTGATCCGTGCATTTTTCTTTACCAGGATATTGTGGACGTTTAGCGATGGTATCTCCTTGATCAGTGTCATCTTATACTCGCTGCCCAAAGTTGCTTTTATTTCTTCTTCGTTGCCAATCTTGGTCGTACGATACCACAACAGTTCAACATCATTACCTTTACATGTGAGGTTGATGTCTTCGCCACCTTTGACAAAGAGAGCTGGGTAATATGGGGGCTGTATCTCGATAAAACCTGCAAGCACAATGATGACACACGGTGACAAAAGAGTAGAATGTTCACCACAGGTGCTTTGTGTTATCACTGAAATAATTACATAATATATATATATATATATATATATATATATATATATATATATATTATCATTCGTTCTATTAAGCATACATGCCCTAATTAGCATACACCCCCCTTTCACCAACTGGTGTCTGACACAGACCTCCACAGAGGCTTTCAAGCAGTGCCTTGAGCTTGACAGCACTGCCTAATGTCTATGCCTGTGGCTGTGGCTGTTGCAGGGCTTAAAGAATTGTGACCCCTGATTTTAACATGCACTTGCACCTTTTATAAAAAGTAAACACTATTAATTTTTAATCAGCACTGCCCAGCACATTAATACGCGCTAATTGTCAGTACACCGTGTAGTGGATTACTGGAAGAAGAAGCGACAAATATGTATCATCAGATACAGCATTTATTATAATTACTTCCCTGTCAACCGCATCAAATCAGAATGTTTCACCTGCACTTGCCACCTCTGACCACCAAATCACACAATTCTGGACAAATAAATCATTTCTAGACAATTTATATTGCCATGCGCCATCCCAGCTTGAATTTTACACATAGTTAATGGAGCTATGTTTGCTTACAATGGAAACAGCAGATTTGGTGTCTCCACCTGGTGGATGACACTGGTGGAAACAGGAAAACCACACCAGTGTCACTAGTCGACGCCACCATTTTGTCAAAACAGTATGTTTAATTTGGAATTGTTCTGAAGTGTACTGTATGTTTAATACAACGAATACGGTGTATACAATATAAAATTGTGTTCTGTTGATCTGTTTACAGAGTCACATAAGACATATGTAAATTTAAAATACTTTTGAAGACTCATTTATTCAAACGAGCCTTTTGTTCACAAACATAATATTTTAATGCTGTCGCTCGGGTTGACTTTTGATGTTTTTTATTAATTAATTAGTCATCATTTTTATCCTGTGCCGTCTTTATTATCTTAAATTTATAGTTGTCTTAAATGATTTTTGAATTAATATAACTCTATTTCTTAACGATGATTTAATAATTTTATTGGACAAACGTTGATGCCACGTTTTTATAATGTTGAATTTATTTTATGTTGTTTAACATCGCCTTTGAACAGGGTAACCTGGATTGAAGACGCTATATAAATGCTTTATATCTAAATGCAATGTCCTAATTTTTTCAATCTGCCGGGTAAACCCATTTTAACGATCATACTCGGTGCATGGTTTTCTCTTTCAGTAGTTCCTGATATTATACACAAAACAAGGAAAATAAAACAAAAATGTCACCCAGGCCCGGAGCTCCATGACTGCAATAATGCCAATTTTACCGAGTTATGAATCAACAGTGCTTTGAAATAACCCCCAAACGGGTCAGTGAAGTGTGACGAAGCACACACAAAAAGCACAAGTGACACAAAGAGGTTGAAACGGTTTCTTAGTCAGTGGTCACATGCAGCCCTGTCTTGTGACTGAGTGGGTCTGTATAGTGGAACATGTTATCCACTTTCTATCCCAAATTCTACAGGAGGTGGAGCATGAGGTTATACACAAATACACTGCTATCCTTGATAAGCTACAGGTAAGTAAGTTTTATATTCTTACATAAAATACAGTTGGTATTGATTAAAAACACTTCTATATTAATTTGTCATGGGTTCAAGTATATATATATAATATATATATATATATATACACATATATATATGTGTGTGGGTTTAATGT
The DNA here is from genome assembly GCA_025642075.2 of Ridgeia piscesae. NCBI lineage: Eukaryota > Metazoa > Annelida > Polychaeta > Sabellida > Siboglinidae > Ridgeia > Ridgeia piscesae. The sequence goes on from JAODUO010002340.1 coordinate 20,719, forward strand.
AATTATATTATACTGTTGGGTTATGTGTTTAACTTTCCCACTTTTGTAAATATCAATCAGGTTCCTTTTGGTTTCCAATCAGAAAAGAAAACTAACCGTTTCAGTTTTGAAGGCTTGGTTATGTATCATAGCATATGCTAGTCAAATACCTTATTTGGTAAACCTTATGATTATAACCAGATGCACATTAGTATGAAACTTTCCATTTCAAGCAGTTCAATACATTTATGTTGTACATACATTAAGTAACCTAAATTTGTGTCACATTCTAAAATACCGAACCAATTGCAGAAGGAAAAAGTGAACTTGCATTTGACCCAAATAGTTAAGTAACTTCTAAAGGTACTCATCTTACAGTTGACCTTAACAGTTTTTCGTTTAATTTTTTTTGTCGTTTTATCAAAATGACTATACAGTAACATGGAAATAAAGTGTCCCTCACATGGATGAATATTGTGGATCAGTTGTATCATTTATCCAATGACTTAGTCACACCGTTCACTCAGGAGTAGTTATTTGTGCATAAAGGGCACATTTAGAAGCACAGAATTTACATATTACATGAAAAAGTGGAAATTGTTGAAATTATATTTATTTGTTTAGTTGCATTTAACTTTGGGTGGTGAGGTCTGGGCCGGCCGTCCTGCTTGTTCAAAGGAAAGTGAAGTGATGTTTGCCTCTCCTTTCCAGGTATAGTGATCGCCACACTTCCACCAACTGACTTGCCAGACAGTAGGTTCCTGCATATGTCCTCTCCTACACAACTGAGTCTGCAGTGGCACCTTCTGGTGGTGCCCCGTTTCTACTCAGCCCGCTGCGGACGTGACCGAGTACCTGGCAGTATAACCGTATAACCGTATTTATAACCAGACAGGGTCAACTGGACTATTCAGCCTTGGCTGGTAGCCAGCCTAGGAGAAGGACAACTCCGATTCAAAACCTGGGCAGGTGAGGCTCGTTAGCCTGGCCAGGCAGTTCACCTAGAATATGGAAAACTCTGATCCCAAACCCCTAGTTATAAGTCACATAGCCGGGTAGGCATGACTCGTCAGCCACAATCAAAAGCCAGCCTATAGGAATACACCTAGATCAAAAATCCGGAGTGGGACCCCTAAGGCGAGTGGATGCCAATATCAGTATTCTTTCGGCAATCCCTTCTTTCAGCCGAGCCAATGCCAAACATATTGCTCAGCTCTCCATATACTTGCCCAGGCGTGCGCCCTGTTGATGCAACTTCAGTGCTACTGGTCAGTGCCAGAAAGGACAAGGGAGATGAGCAGTTACGGGTTGTAAGTCCAGAGTAAATTGGTGTATACTCGAATGCTACAGACTGTCTCTCCAATGGTGGGAGGGATATTTGCAATCCCACTGGTCACCCTCAAGCTGGGCAGCCCCCAGCCAGTAAGGTACTGACCCGTCACAGTCTGCCTGCTTCAATGGGTGCTTGGATCTCTGGGCGAAGCCCGAAGAACAGAGTGTAAATCGTGCACCATGCAGAATAAGAAATAAAAGGAAATTCACAACTCCGCGGTTTGCGAGTTGGCATGTCAGGACAATGTGTCCTTGCCTCTCACAAGACCTATCTCAGGATGATGATGCCAGAAAAACAGCCATTATCATAATATCAACCATGGGCTGAAGAAGCTCAACATTGACATCGCTGCACTGCTGGAGACCGAGACCTCCATCAAATGGCAGCATCAGAGGACAGGACTACACGCTCTATTGGCAGGGAAGGGAACCAGATGAAAATCACATACATGGAGTTGGGTTCGCAATAAGAAACTCCCTACTGTCCTTGATTGTACCGCCATCAAGAGCCACGTATTGTCTCCCTCTGTCTCTCAACTTAGACAGATCCAGCGAACATCCTGAGCATTCATGCTCCCATGCTTTGTTCTTCAAATTTCAAAAGAGGAAAAGGATGAGTTTTATGAGGAGCTTGAGGTCGTTATAAAAGAGATACCTGCCATCGAACAGCTTTACTTGCTGGTGGACGTCAATGCTCGGGTTGGAGCTGACCACAACTCCTGGTCCCACAGCATCGGCCACTTTGGCATTAGGAAACTGAACGAGGATGGACAAAAACTGTTGGAGCTATGCTCATACCACGATCTGTATGTAACAAATACATTCTTCCTCACGTAGTCTGTCTACAGAGTATCTTGGAGATAAGGATGGGATTTGTATTCAAAATTGTGAATATTGAAACGTCCCATTATTCGGTTCGATTCGAAAAATCGCAGCTATAAACAAATATTGCTAGAATATTTTCCTTCAGGCTTCATGTAATCCGCTGCAAAATCGGTCCCGGGCGAACTATGAAAACCATCAAACTACTCCTCATATATCTTATATGTATACGTATACACATACACTAGGTTACAAAATAAAATCACTAATATTACTTAAATAAACTTCACAAAACAAACAGGCGTAAAACTCGCTAGCCTCGCAGGCAAGGCGGTGTCATCGCGTAGCTTACTGTAAATATCGGTATTGTGTCAAGGGGTCTTTTGTTAGCCGTGTCAGCCTATGGTTTAAGGATAGGGTTTCGGGTAAGTTTAGGATTAGTTCAAGTTAGCTTAGGCTTAGTTAGGGTTACGGTTCAGGGCTCAACATTGGCACTGGCCCGATGCGTGTTTTAAAGCTGTCGGGCCAGTTCGGGCCACCAGTTTTTTATTCTACTGGCCTAGTGAGCCAGTGGTTTCAATCCTCTACTGACCACCGTCGACGTTTCCATAACCCATCCCTTCACCAAAAAATAGAACGACCTTAATAACATTTGTCTATTTATTAACATTCGTTTTGTTACATTTTATCTATAACTTATTACACAATTGTGTATAATGTTGTCTTGCATACACAAAGACTTCCATGCACTGTGGAAGGCATATTTTGTAAACGCCCTCATGATTGGCGAATAGCTGGAATCACTCATTATTCACCCAATAACCGACCTTGTTACACATTGCCGATGGTGGTAGGCGATGTCGTTGTTATCTGCATGAATGATAAAACGCTAGTGCACATTCCGTAATGGAAACACAGATACGCAATTTGTTATACTGTCAATCGTTTCGCAGTATTGTAAAAGACGATTCCTGCAGTGGTGGATTTTATAAAACAATCTTGGAAGAAAGAGGCACATGTGGGCTCTCAGCCTCGCACACAGACGCGATGTTTACATAGCCGTAGGCTAGCCTGTCATTAAATGGGGCACGGATTATCTGCGTTCTAATGCTAATTTGTCATGGTATCACATATGCCTGATTCTGCAGTAATAGTTTTCAGGCACAACCAAAACTAAGAAATGTGTTTCATGACAGACAGCTATAGTTTCAAGCCCTAAGCCCCTGTATACCTGTCAAAACAGTCAAAGTCATGAATTTGACTTCGCCAACTTTGCTTTAGTCTCGATGCAATTATCAAAACGAACTATTAATAAAAAGTGTCAATGAGTAAATCAAATTATCAATTGTTAATATTAAATATGAAAACAATTGTTTTTTATACTGTCTAAGCTCATTTTATGTTTTATGTTATTTCTCGAATTTAAACTGATTTTATTATATGATATGTAGAAGAGACATAACACTGACAGAAGACGTTGACTATAGTCATTGAGGTTGATATTTAATCTCTCGAAATATGTAGTTATCCATGCAATAGTCTGTAAATAAATGTGTTAAAATTGTACAGTGTGAAAATTTTCTCAGATTTTATATTAGCAGACTGACACCATGACTAAAACAATTAATTTAACATCGAGTTTTCTCATTTTATTGTTGCAATCTAAAAATGTTACATTTAAAAAAACATGCAACAGAAGAACTTCAGAAAGTCTTCATGATGTCACTCCCATCGAAACTTGGTTTTCTAAAGCAATGAGCATCTCGGTAGCAACATATTTTGTTTACTATATTTGGGCCAATAACTTTTTTGGGGGGCCAGTAACTTTTGAAATCTACTGGCCCCCCGGGCCAGTGGATATAATGTCAGGGCATATAGTTACATTAGGGTTAACATATAACCGGACTTTGTGACGGTCATTTATTTAGCGATGCCGGCGATAAATTACCTATGTTAATGTTAGCCGTGAGCTCCGCGTAACCACTGTAGGTCATGTTAGGTTTTGCACAAGTTTATTTTCTTAATTTACAGGAATGTAAATTACTTTATTTTGCAAACTACTGTGTGTATATGTATATAAGATATGTGAGGATAAGTTTGGTGGCTGTAAGTGTAAGAAGTTGTTTTCATGGTTGGGGCAGAAAGTAAACAAAACGATCGATGCATATGGCCAGTTATTGGCCACCACGCCAGTGACTCTGGCACAGATTTGTGCCCAAGGCCCCAGAATGATGCTGCGCCCCAGCATGACATCTCGTGACCATTCAGTATTCTAATTGAACTTGAAGCAACTGAATATTGTATTTGGAATTTCAAGGATATTCGATATGAATGAGATTCCAAATTAATACCTGGAGACATCCAAGATCACGTCATTGGCACCAGCTGGATCTCGTCATTACTCGAAGACCACTGCTGATCAGTGGTCTTGTCACAGTGACCATTCTTTGGCTGGTAGCAAGGTGCATCTCTGGCCCAAGCGAATCCATTATTCCAAGCAGAAAAGTCATTACTGGGGTAGGCCAACAGCCACCAGCTTAGATATTTGGGCTGGCTGGGGATAGTGATATGATGATGCTCCTGTGAGAATGTGAATGATGATTAGTTAGTGGAGTAGGCTGTATCCAGGAGAATTAACCCATCCAAACTGTGGATATTTTGGTGTGACAACGTGAATGTATTTTAGACATTCACACTAGTTCAGATTTTTTTAAAGTTCTAAATTAAATTACTTTGAAGCATATTATTAGAAATGTACATCATTTCGACTGTGTCAACTGATAGTGATATCATTCAGGCTGACAGCAAATAACCACAGCGTGGTTATAGACCTAGTATTATGTGCCATGGTTATATTTTGCAAATCCCACCCCCTCACTGCACTTGTGCATCACTAAATTCATTCGATATAACATTATTGTAACATGTTCTTATATTACTTAAGACAATGGTTGTTTGTAAAGCTTTTAACCCCTCCGCACAGGCTTTAAACGGTGAAATCGAGGTGTGTCCACTGTCCAGATATGACAAAACAAATCCAACTAATATATAACCAGTTGGTGATGATTTCTGTTGACGTACGGATGAACTAAGTATGTAGTCAAGCGTCTATTCTAGGCCTAGGATGAAGTTTTGAATGCCTGCCCGAGTATAACTGAGATGAGTCATGGGCATTACTTCCTCAACGACGAAACTGACAACGACCACATATAAACGTAAAATCAATTCAATCATCAATGTCAATCATGGCAATGGTGGTTTTATGTTATGTGCAAAAATGGTTAGGTTCCACTTCAAGGTAGCTTTGACAAGATGTGGACCAGGCAGTAAGATACAGCTGTACCCGTAAATAACCACCACAACGCCAATCACTGGCTGGCTCAGTTGACCATCACTTAATCGACTCCTTCAGAAAAAGTAACATACCTGTAGCTTCGAAAGTTGTCGCCGCTATCAGCATTAACACCGCAAAACAGATAAAGCCTGATGGCTTTATTCTAGGATTCATTTTAAATAGGTCTTTCACTTGATTCAAAAATTATTAACCGGTGCTTGCACTTACGTCGTGTTCTACCGCTGGCGGAAATACCCAGACGAGACTATTCGCAGAGCATCTCTGCGAATAAGGTCACATTCGCCACTATTCGCAGAGCAGTGGTGTCACTGCTCAGCGAATTTGCAAAAGACGTGCGGAATTTATAGGTTTCACGTCACTGCACCGGGATCACGTGGTACCGCCGCCATTGCTGTGGATAAACATAACGGTTGAATGAGAGCAGATAAGAAAGGGGTGCGATGCGTGCATTTTGTTATAATAATAATAATAATAATAATAATAATAAACGTTTTACACATTAACATATAGAGTAAATCTCTTCACCAGTGTTGCTAATAGTAGCTAACAACAATAAGAAATAAAATGTAATATAATAAACGTACAATTAAAAAATATAGGTAAATCATTGTTGTACGGAATTTAACTAGAGAAAATTTATATTTATATTTCTTCACTACACTAATGCATAATATAAGTTACAACAGTGCCACCTTCGATATAATTTAGATTATATATTGTTCATATAATATATATATATATATATATATATATATATATATATATATATATATATCATATATCTTAAGCCTAAGTCGATTAGGAAAGAGTATCCTTAATTCGCAGAGCTGCGACGCCACTGCTAGTATAATTAAAGAAACAGTTGAGGTACTCACAGACCAGTTGCTAGGTAGGAGATAATCTTAGACTATTTGCTATGCATGATAATAATAATAATAAACTTTATATAGAGTAAATTTATGTTCAGTAGTGTCGACTGTAGTAGTTAATTAAACGTGATAAGATTATAATAAAAAGTACAAGTAAAACATATGAGTAGCTATATCATTGATTTAGGTTTACCTCCCGTAGTTCATTTCCGTGGCGGTCTTGTAATTTATAAAAGAAAATATATTTATCAATGTAGTCCAAAAATAGAATATTTAAAATACGAGTATAACAATTGACAAAAATATAACTGGCGTGACGGGGAATTGAAACCGGACCGTCGGCGTAACAGGCGGAATGCTAACAACTACACTAACCATCCCACTTAATTACGACATTGTCCGCGCCTCTCGCCTCGTCATTGTTAGGAAAGAATAGTATTTAGAAACAACGCGCCAACTTTATTTAGTAAGTAGCTAGTAAAACCTACGCAATGAGTTCTAGTTATCCAATAAACACCTTTTCCTATTAGCTCTGCGAGTAATAGCAAATATTCACAGAGCAATGACGTCACTGTTCTGCGAATAGAGGCAAGTGTACCCTTATTCGCAGAGCTGCTCTGCGAATAACCAGTCCGAACCGATAATTACGGGGCTCACTTCCGGTGTTGTTGTTGTTGTTTATGGACGAGTCTATTCGCAGAGCAGCTCTGCGAATAAGGTCATACACGGCGGGTGTGTCTAAAAGCCCGAGTTTCCGAGAACATGACGTCAACCGCAAACATGTGTACCGCGTCATGCTATATTTAGCACTCACATGGCGCTGTGTAGTTCCCAAGTGAGCATGTAATTAAAGAATCTGTGTGTATGTCACAAGCTTATTGAAGCAATCAAGAAGTAATTTTAAGACTTATTATGGCTTTATACACGATATACATAGGTGTCATATTGTACTGTGCGGCCATTTCCCTGTGTCACTGGTCACGAAAACTCGGGCTTTTAGCATTTTCTAGTAGGAAACGCTAAAAGCCCGAGGTTTCATGATAATTTTACAAGTGAAATAGATTGCATGCGCTAAAAGAAATGTCTTCAAAGTGTGTACTAAATATAAACTTAACAACTACGGAAACGTTCATAGGCGAAAACGCCAAAAGCCTGAACATAAGAACCAAATTATTATATATATATATATATATATATATATATATATATATATATATATATATATATATATATATATATATATATATATATATATACAAACAGAATAAGTATATAAGATTTATTATCAGAATGAATAAAAGCTAAAACGTCCCAGTTAAAACGGCGAATATGTTACAACTTTAAAACCAAACAAAACGTTAAATAGTGCTTACAACCTAATTCAAACGGCAATTAACTCAAAGTAAAACAGCGATTAACCCTAACCAAAACAGCGAATAAGTTACAACTTTAAAACCAAACAAAACGTTAAATAGTGTTTACAACCTAATTCAAACGGCAATTAACTCTAACCAAAACGGCGACTGTTACTCGGAATAGAGTTAATCTCGCGCGCAAAGCTGACAACAACCGGCTGCGCAACCGTCCGTGCGCATCGTTATCTATATCTGGGTCCATGGCAGCGCGCTAGAGGCCGGGGTAAAACAAATAAGCACGAAGGGTTGCAGCGGTTAACGTTAACATGCATCGCTAGTCAGTGACTGGGCTTAATGCCATAAGCATACAAGTCACAGGGTCACACGCACGCACGCACGCACGCACGCACGCACGCACGCACGCACGCACGCACACACACACACACATACATACATACATACATATATATATATATATATATATATATATATATATATATATATATCTCACACACATACACGCGCACGCTCGCATGCACACGCGCGTGCGCGCGCATGCACACACACACACACACACACACACACACACAGTGGCACACGTGTACATGCACACATTGGCACGTACACATAGAGTTCTCATGCACAGGCCTACAATAATATTATGTCAAGCTATTCTGTCCTATTTTTGTTTGTCTTTAATGTGGTGAATACCTTAATTAGACCATGAGCATACCGGCGAGCCCATGACTGATTACTGGTCTGCCATTCCAATTATGTTCTGTCATTAGGGGTGATATTTTGAAATTCACAGGATAGTCAAGAACCTGTCATTCTTTGAGCCATCACCCGCCTGAGGGCGGTGTGGTGGTCCCAGATTCGACCAGTCCAGGATTCGACCGAATCTGGGACCGCGACGGTAGCGGTCCCAGATTCGACCCGGGCCAGGATTCGCCTTTGTTACTAACGTAGTTTCCGTTAGTAATATATCAAGTATTGAAATCATATTGTTATAATGCACATCTTTAGTAAAAAAGGATTAACTTATGTGATCATTTTCACTCACTCGAACGTGTTGTG